>CAUYQU010067646.1:0-68978 GCA_963574635.1 Cheracebus regulus | reverse complement strand
GACCAGCCTGGCCAACATGGTGAAACCCTGTCTCTACTAAAAATTTAAAAATTAGCCGGGCATGGTGGCGCGCACCTGTAATCCCAGCTACTCAGGAGGCTGAGGCAGGAGAATTGCTTGAACCCAGGAGGCGGAGGTTGCGGTGAGCTGAGATCACACCACTGCACTCCAGCCTGGGTAACAAGAGCGAAACTCCGTCTCAAAAAAAAAAAAAAAATATGTATTTTATTAAATTATTTGTGACCACAAACGTTAAACCAAATCAGTTTTGCATGCTTCAATATATTTATTTGGCCTCGGTAATTTATTTTATATTAATATAAATGAATCTTAGCTGGAGTTTTAAAATATATTATCTATGTTTTACAAATGTATATGTTTAAATATACATGTAAACTTACATACATATATATTTTTAAACTGGTTTAGATTTATTTATATTAATATATGTATTTTAAAATATAATTTTTAAAAATATTTTTTTCAAAAAATACATATATATATATATTTTTAAAAATACATGTACCCTCTGAATCTAAGCATTTTTACATGGCTAATTTTGTGGAAAGCAGTTTGGAAATTTCTCAAAGAGCTTGAAACAGATATTTGTGATTTTAGTCTGAAATATTTTTGAGTTCCCTCCCCAGGGGAATTTGACAAGGGGAAAAACAGACAGAAATGTGTTGCATTTACTCTCACATGAACGATCTCTTCTGGAACAAAGCTTAACCTCAGTTGTAAGGAGAACTGCAGGTATTTGGTTACTGATACTTGAGTAATAAATTCAACTGTGTTTCATAACTTTGAGGTATAAATAAATTAAAATAGAAGTCCTTATTATTACAAAAATGTCTCTTACTGAAGCTAATGAAAAAAAAAAGCAGAATGGCTTCGTATAAAGTTAATCCATCTCTACAAAAACAGAAAATAAATTCTGCCCTTACATAATATTCTTTGGAACACTTTATCCTTAGATTGATCAAAATTATCTAGTTTTGAAGGAATAAGAACTGTCTTAACCCAATTTCATATATTTTAAGCTTCTAATTAATGACCCTAAATATTTTTGAACCAATCAGGCTAACATGACTGCAACTAATATCGTTTTCTTCCTCAGTCATAGATTGAGGTCTCAGATGAGAACATGAAAGGAGCCGTGGTGTCAGAACCGCAATTATATTTGCAGGGTCATTCTAACTTTACAAGAGCTCACAGCCATTGAAAATTTTAAAATCTCCTTCTACTTTGAAGAAATGCAGTGAGAAATGGAGACAATATTTTAGAACTTAACATTGGGTTTTGTTTTCTATTTTCATTGTTACTCTTTTGCTTGATTTCCAAACATTATTACGTTGCAAGAACAGTATAAAAATCAATGCAATAAATTCCTCTGAAGTCTGAGTCAAAAAAATGTATCAAAACTCATTATGAGTGAATGACATTACCTTGATTATCTATGATTGTAAAACTTGAATTGTTAGTGTCTTCTACAGATAAATTAAAGTAAAAATGGTGCTCTTCTACGGATTCATCTCTGTCCACTGCACTGATAGTCTGAATTACCTAAAAAAGAAAAAAGGATAGATTTTTGTTGTTGTTTGGATTCAGGAAGAAGATAGCCACCTTTATTATTATTAGCTTTTATTTACATTGCTTTATCACAATCAACAGGGATATTGCAGAAAATAACTGTCAAATATTGGAGAACATTAAAACATTTTCTCAGGCTAAATGTATGTTCACTTGCCTCTTTCAAAGGGTGTTATAATATTACATAATAAACAATTTCTTGTTGATGGATCAGCTGATTTCCAAAAAGTACATTTGTTAGAAGTTGCCAAAGCATTGCTTCTGTATTATTCACACCCTCCCTGCCTACATTTCTCTCTTTCTTCCACCTTTACTTTTTCTTTATCTGAATGTCAGACATTATGATTTGCTAAAGTTGTATATTTCCTGTTTTTACTGAGAGCAAAACTGTGGTAGCGTTACCAGCTTACTAAACTCTTTGCTAAAGTAATGAGATTTTTAATTGATTTGAGGAAATAACACATTTAGAATGTAGGGTCAGAATACATAATTTCCTTTGACCCATAATGATTATAGGAAAGTGTTTCACATCATATAAGTTCATCTCTATATCTCAGATAATAAAACAGTGAAGTAAGCAGATATGAACAGATCCATTCTCAATTAATTTTCTTCTTTCAAGACATGAATGTGTCAGTCAAGTAGTTTATTATTGTTGAAAAAGATATGCTGTCAAGATCACATAGTGAGATTGTGATTAATTCTGGAAATTAAAGTAAATTGATTATAGAAGTTATTGTTTTGAATTTTCTAGAATTAAAGTCTTTTAACAATATGTCAAACAAAAATAGACTCAGATGCAAGATGACAAACCAGATTTATGCTACACTTCAAAAAAATAGATTATGTCTTCAGGAGCATAAAGAACATCAGGAAACTAATATGATCTGTATATTACTTTTTGAGATTGATTTATTTTTAACTCATAACACATTACTAATAAAATAATATTCATTTAGTGTTAAGTAATCAACGAAACATATTTTATTTAATCCATGCTTATAATTATACATGTGGATATTGATTTGTATTAAGGTAAAGCCTTTATTTTAAAATGTCATAGAATTTTGTAAAGATTTGGTAAAGGACAGGGGCTTAGAAACCTAATATTGCATATCCTGGCTTTGCCACTTACACGTTTTTAACCTTGAAAAAAAAAATTACTAATACCTAACCTTCAGGGTTCATTTTCAGGATTACAGGCCTCGGGTTGTGAAACGGTTTGTCACATGACAAACTGTTATGTGTTTCTATGCCTATTATGTGTTCCTCATGAAAATATTCTGTTGTTCAGTTTTTGCATACCGTGGTGTCTAGAATACTGTTGGTAATATGCATATGAATATCTTTATATGCATATTTGCTGAAGTAAGATTGATAGCAAAGTATAGAATTTCTGTTTATCTTGCTGGCATATGTGGTTACAGTGTTCAGATAAGGAATATTTTATTTACTGCCTGATGTTCTGTATCAAACACGAGCATCTGACTAAATGTTGCAAATGTCTCATTTTGGGGAATGAAGGCTTAAGAAGACTAGAGATACACTGTATGCATTTCAAAAGGCTTTCAATGAACCAAAATACCTTATACATAAGTACAGGAAACTGAATGAGCAGGGCTTCAATAGTCTGCCCCCTTTTTAATGAACATGTCTCCACTTATATTTGCTCTGTAAGTTGGGCTTCCAATAAGATATATTTTACTGGCTTTCATAATTGTTTTATAAAAATAGGAAGCCACTGGCATAGTATCAGTCATATATCAAATATTATGAATTTTATTGAATTTATCTTAAACAGATACACTTAAAAATAAATACATATCTCTAATAAAGGGTCTACATTAATGTATTCATAAGTCTTGATGGAGGATATTCATTTTTCCTTTAGATATAACAATGAAAGTGTTTTAATTTTAATTTTAAATTAAAATTCTAAGAAAAAAATTTGTTACATTGGTTGCTGTTTACTTACATGTCTTTATCTGAGACCTATCGCTGGCCTTACAAATTTATGAAAGGGATAAAGATAAATTAAAAGCTAAAAGTATATATCAAGGACAGCCATGGCTTTAGAGATTGGGAAAAGAGGAAATGACAATAACTCAAAATTATGACAAATTCTGAAAGCTTAGATTTTTAATTATTTTTTGCCCTCTAGGTAGAATTTTGGCCAATTTATTTCTGACATGATACATTCAGTTCTCTATATACAGTGCATTGAAAGGTATAATAGAACTATATTGTGTAAGTGCCAAGAATCGAAAACTACAATTTAATAAGAATTTACCTATGGGCCAGGTTCTGTTCTATGCATTACCTTAGATAATCTTACAATGGTCCTTTAAAATAAATTCTATTATTCTTCCCATGTTATAAATGTTTATATTAAGTTTCATATATGCTAAGTGTCTTAGGTAAGTAAATTGGCTGGGCCAGAATTAGAATGTAAGCTGATGTCATAGGCAATGTGAAATATGAGTGGTAAGTGTAATCTTCTAGGACATATTGTTCATGCTCTAGACCTGTTCTTGTCCTACCAGATTTGCATACAAAATGGTATTGTAAAAAGTATGGGATTTCAAAAGCAAGTAAAAACATATCTCATGAAAGATAGTGACAGGGAGGTAAGTAATATAATTTTATAGAATAAAGACCAAAATAATGGTTAAAAATAGAAGAAAATAATATGTTTTGATATGGGAGAAAGGGAAGATTTTCTAGTGTAAGAATATAGCCAATGAGCTAATATTTGAATAAAAATATGAATTAGTAAAATAAAGTGTGATCCTAAGCAAAGAACACCATGAAAAATTCATGAAGGCAAAGAGATCATACATTAGGTAGAAATATATGAAATTAATATTTTGTAAGTGAAAGATGGCCAACTATTAGAAGTTTCATAAATTCCAATTAGTTATTTTCTGAGACTATAATCATGATTTGACTTGAAAGATTATCAGGAGAATAAAGATAATCATTTGCCTGCTATTAATCATTATGCACTGTATCTTTTAAGAAAAAGAAATTGCACATGGGCCAGCTTACTAAAATATCATTCCAGATTAATTATCCTGAGTCAAAAATAAGCCCAACACTCACATTCATGTTCCTTAAACCAAAAATATCGTCCTTATTAAACATGCAATTGATGGACAGGTAGTTTAAGATACAACTCTTATACACAATGATTTGCAGTAAGCAATACATTTGTGTCTGTTTCCTTATCTTCATGGCAGGTCACGATGAAACCTACTTCCAGAATTAGTCAATGAATAAATTGTTGAATAAGAATATAAACTATAATTTGAATCATGAAGTTTAAATCAATATATAAATACTGAGTATTAATTTATATACATTAACAATTCCTTGAAATGCACTTAATAAACAATGCTTCTCAATACAAAAATGTTAAACAAAAAGTTACAGTTGCAATAAATGAATACCTGGAAAGATTTTCTTAAATATCTTATCTGAGTTGCTTATTTAGTTATTCTAGGTAGGTATATCTAGTATCATGCTAAATTTGCAAATTGCCTCCCATTGCCAAGAAATTATTATCCAGAAATATATATAAGACCATCACTTTTTATACTACTCTAGTGAATAAATGATTTTAAATTACACGTTTGGACAAAATAAATCCATAAAACTCAAAAATATTGTTGAACATCTGTTCAAAGAGACAAAATAATACACTAATAGAATTAGAACCAACCAGAAAATCTAGATTGTTGTATGCTTGTTTTCTTTCTTTGTTTAGCAAAATATTAGAAGAAAAATTTTGAAAAGCTCATTATAGTATAATATTTTAGACCTGAATAGAACTGGGTTACTCTAAGTTTTCTGAAAGGACTTTTCACAAGATTACATTATGTATATTAAAATGCCATAGATGTCTTAATTGTTTTGACATTAACTTGTAGAAATCTATATTCGGTAGAAAAAAAGCATGCTTTTAGATTTTTATCTCAATATGTATTTTCTAATTTTCCTCTTTTAAGGCAATATTTCAAATATACTTTATAAAGTTCACATACAATCAGCATGTATATGAAAAAATATTAAATTATAAAATATCTCATTTGTATCTTAAATGTATCCATTTAAGATGTATTTCATTAGTACTTAACAGCACGCCAAGCAATCCTATGTCCTTCAAAGTCAGTCTCTGTTACCACTGTTCACATTCTAGTGGTGTAGAAGACCAAGCAGAATTGCAAACTTAAAAAGTATTGAGGGAGTACAGAATACCTAAATTATATAATAAAATTCGTAAACACCTAAAATACTTAATATTTAAACACTGTGGGGGGAGGTTAGAGAATCTGGTGTTTATGCTGACATTACAAGATCATACTGCAAAAATGAGCAGTGTGATATACACTGTGGGTATATTAAAGAGTTTCAGCTTCATACTGAGGGACACTCCCAGGTTCTAAGTTGGGAATGACATGATCATTACTTTTATTTGGGATCTCATGGTTCCAGGGAAAGAAATGCATTTTAGAATGCTCCTTCTGAGGACATCCTTAGTGTAGGCCTGAAAATAGAGAATCTAGTCCACAAGCTATTGTCATGATCCTAATGAGCAACTGCTTGGTAATCAAAATCTCTTTATGTGATATACAACAAAAACAACAAAACTCACAATCACAATTATGGAATGTGTTATTTTTAATGAGAAACAATACATAAATTACTGAGCAGTGTTTATAACTTGAGGTTGGTACAGTATACTTCAAATAGAGATACAGCTCCTGAGTCCCAAAACTTGCCTAACGGTATGCTGAGCTTCACATGATGTGACCAAAGTAATGTTTTTTCACCATTTTCAAGAGAGCTATATATGCTGCTCACTATTTTCCATTCAGTAAAATCTGACTCTCCTGAAAACTGCATGACTCCAGACTTACCTAATAAATATAATTGATTTATAAAACTGATATTTTGCTGCATATGTGCTGTGAAATTGGATGAAGCAAAGTTTGATTTTACAGGAACATCCCTCTGCAAACCTGCTTAGGTGAGGTTCACTGTAGAAGAGAAGACAGGTCCCTATTAGGGTAGAAAGAATGACGGTAGAGAGAAATTGATATATTAAAGACATATGGAGGATATGGGAACAACAGAACCTAATGATTGATTGGATATAGAGAATAAAAACTAGAATTAATTTAAAATGATGTCCACATGTTTGTTTTCTTGCAAAACTTGATATTATAATAATTTTCCTAGAGATACTGAAAAAAGGGAAGGCTTAGGAGCAACTTTGGTGCAACTATAGGACACCTGAGTTGTTTTCTCAGGTTAGTCGGACACATAGCTTAGAATAGAAAAATCAGGCAAAAATACAGTCATTTGGACATGAACTGTAGCTGAGAGGAGGAAGTGGATGAAAGAAGAAATAATGGGTTCAGGAAAACTTTTGAACACAAAAGTTAAAGGAAGAAAACCATATATCATAAAATGCAATCATTGAAATTTATGCAAAAGAGAATTTTTACATGAAGGCAAGGTAAATGTCTTTAATTAGACAAAATATTGGTATGAGCAAATCTGAAAATTATCGATATTATACTTTACCTCCAAAAAAGACATTTAATATCAGTCAAGATAATGACACTCATTGATTTGAAAAATGATAACTATTTGCACCAAATAGCAAAGGCAAATTACCCTGATGTCATCTCATTTATTATATTAATATTTTGCAAATTGCTGAAAGTTCTCTCCTCCTTCTCTTCCCCACCTCAGCCACGTACACATTAAGAATGAAACCCAAAATTCTGTTTGCCTACATAGATCTTTGAGTTAATATTTGATTTCCTCCAGAGTAGGGTGCGACTAATCTGGAATTTTTATTTTCTATGATTAATTTATTATCTATCCAAAGAAGATAGGTATAAAACATGTTTTTGTCTGTCATTTTCTCTAGCTGTTTGAGCCTGTAGAGAATCATCTTCATAAAATTAAAATATTTATAAAATATTAAATATTCTGTTAATGATTTTAATGACATGTGAAAATGATATTTTGGATATATTTTATCAAATAAACATTATTAAAATTAACTTTATCTGGGTGCTTTTTATGTTTTTAAATGAGGCTACAGGAAATTTAAAATTGTATCATTTATTTGGAAGCATTGCATTACATAATCTTCTATTTTTAATTATTGCATTACATAATCTTCTATTTTCAAATACTTGTTCTTCTTTTCAGTAACTTTATTTTATGTGTACTTTATATGTTGTAAGAAATTCAGCATCAGAACTCCAAGAAATACTAGTGTAAGAGAAGGCATTGATTTCTAATTATTGTTTTAAATATATTAACCCATCAGTTTCAGTATGACATAAAGTTTTGATTATTGATTGAGGACTATAGTATTTTATCATTATTATGTATTATGTGTGCCTTTTGACTTGTGATATCTATTACCCATAATTTAGGTTTTATTTTATCTAAGGGCTTCTTAGTATCAAATGAAAAGTTTGTGTATATAATTTTTATGTGTATCATTTAGTTCCTTTGACTTGATATGTAAAATATTTATAGATTTCAAAGCATTTTATTTTTTAACTTTCTAAAATATTATTTTTAGAAAAGTTTAAATAACATGAAAATTAATTGTAACTTTGAAACTCAATTTTACAAGTCTCTTGACCTAAAATATTTCTTAGAAGCTTCTCTGACATATTCTCAGTAATATTAATTATAATTGTTTTAATCTCCTTTTCTCTTTTTCTTACATTATTTTATTTTCTTTAATTCCAGTCTAATGACTTTTAAACAACCTTGTATTTTGAAATGATTACAGATTCACAAGAAAATGTAAAACTTGTACAGAGTCTCTCAAATACTTCTTTCAGCTAAACCAATGGTTACATTTTATGTATCTGTAGTACTTTATTAATGCATATGATGACATGCATATGATGACAAAACAAAAAAAATCAACCTCTATAATATGTTTAAATTGGAGTTCTTAATGTTTTTTTTTTACTTTGTTATTAATTTGACTCCCTTAACATCTGATGGATGACATTATTAACCTGCTCCACCCTCATTGTCAACAGACATTGACAATGTTGTTTCTGCACAGTAACAAATGTACATAGACACCATATAGGTCATTCAAATCTCTTTAGAAGAGAATGAACCCCATGTTAAACACTTGTTTGACATGACCCTTGTCATTGTTCATATTAACAAAACTACTTGTTACATAATCCTCTTTACCTCCTTTCTTTTTTTTTTTTAATCTTTAGCAGATAGAGATTGTAGAGCAGAAGTTGTATTATTATTTTTGAAATGAGGAGATTGGTATTCAGCATGGTTAGGATATTATCATCTAATTGCAGAAGTGTGGATGAGTGACAGAGATCTTTTGCTATTGCAGCACTTAATCTTTTTGTTATTTTTTGCTTATTGTGTTTGATGTTTCTTTCTCACATAAGGGGAAATATGTTCGTATTAATACTCATGATTCCTATACATGTGATTTTTAGACAATTATCAAGGATACCAATCAGCCCATACAATGCCAGGAACTTAACACTAGAAAACAAATGTTTATTGCAATCCTCTCTAAAGAACCACTTTGCCTTTCAAAAACATGGGACAAAACACAACCTAACAAAGAAATGAAAAACAAAGGACATGTACTGAATAGATAAAAAGAACAAAGATAATTTTGCTATCCTACTCATTTTTCTCAAAGGGTAAAAGAGGCAAATTCACAACAATGCACTCAGCTATCATTGGAAAGCTGTGTGCTATGTACTGCTTAAGAGTAAATGAGAAATGTGGTGCATAATTCCAATCAAAAGAGAAATAGAGCAGCCTGAGTTATTGAACACCTATCTTTTTTAAACACCGGCCACACTGGGACCAAGAATGATAATTAGCTGGAAGAAAATAGCTTATGTTTTTTAGTTTTCTGACACTAGAGCACAGCTAAGCAATCTTTAAAATATCCAAATAAATCCACCATGAACAAGTTTCAATTATTTTTGGAGATAAACAATTTGTTTTCAAAAGAGTAAAGAAAATATTGTATATAGTACAACATAGTTTTAAGATCTACATATCGTCATTGAACAGATTTGGAAAACTTTATATTGTTTCAAAATTCTATATTTTGCCAACTCTACCTATTTATAGATCTACATTACAAAAAAAAATGAACCAGCAAATTTCATGGACAACCTCATAATCACATCACAAACTTTAAGAAGTTTTATAATTCAAACAATTTTTTGCTTTGTCAGTAGAAGTCTTACAGCCTGATAATCTGATAACCTTGAATTTAAAATAAAGGTAATATGAGAAAATTGCTCTTGCAGATTGATTTATTGATTGTTATATAATCTAATTGCCTTAAATTGTGTTATTTCAAGATATTAATCTGGTTGTTTTATTAATCTAGGAGGTACTTTGAAAGACTGATTTTCTTTTTATTTGGTGTAGCGTGCTTTATTAGATAAATTGTGTCCCAAAACACCCATTAGTTTGGTTATTATTTTTAATAAAAATGATCTTTTACTCTAAATATATCCTTTCATTATACATACATTTTTACATACTAGCTGGAATTGCTATACACATAAGTAATTCATCAAACCAATCTATGAATCCATTTACTAAAATTGTTCACTCCCTATGAATGTTAGTAATAAATAGAATGTGGTTTCTGAATTTGATAAAGTTTTAAATGTTGATTTCTATGAATGCATATTATAGATAATAATTTGGGAAAGCTTCAATAGTACCCTTACCTTGGTGAAAACATTCAGATTGGTAAATACATCACCTGTAATGGATACAGAGTACTTGAAAATTTCTTCATTGGCAAAGTTACCCATGGTATTTGCATTAAATCATTTACTGCATCAACACTGACGAACTAACTTTTATAAAGATTATTTCTTATCAACCAGCAAATACTCTTGCATATTGAGGACAGAATGACTTGTTCAGGATTTTGCACATAATTATCTTTTCACTTATCTCTTGTCTTCATTTGTGTTTGTTTTGAGACATGTTCTTACTCTGCCACTTGGGCTAGAGTGCAATGATGCAATCATAGCTCATTGCAGCTTTGAACTCCTGGGCTCAAGTGATCTTCCAGCCTCAGCCCCCTTGGTAACTGTGACTACAGGCATGCGTCACTGGACCCAACTAATTAAAAAAAAAATTTTTGTGGAGATGGGATTTCACTGTGTGGCCCAGGCTGGTCTTGAACTGCTGCGCTTGCACCATCCTCTTGCCTCTGCCTCCCAAAATGCTGGTATAACAGGTGTGAGCCATCATGCCCTGCCTGCCTTTATTTTTAATTAAAATGTATTAGTCTGCCAAAAAGTCACAGGGTTCATGTAATTATTTGTAATAGAAAATATTATTAATTTTCTCCACAGCTTTCGAACACTTTTTAATATAATTTGCTTCTTTATCCTTTGTCTTTTAAGTATATATTTTATTATATATATTTTTTCTTCTTTTTGGTATTGTTACTTTTTAATGTGTTTCATACTAATTCTAACACATGCAAGCTTAAAAAGTTCTGTACAGTTCCTAGGATTTATGTACTTATTAGACATATAAAATATTTTGGCCTTAAAAAAATAATTTATAACTTTCCATAGGGATATCTGGAAACTAGTGCTGAAATATATGTAAGATTTTTGTAATTTGAGAGAAAAAAAGTATTTACCTATAAATATTTGCAATAGTTACAATTAAAATAAATCCTCCAAAAAATTATACCTTTTCCTGACAAATTTACTTATAAATATTTACACTTATTAAAAATAATTGAAAAATGAAAAATCACAAAAAAAGACAAAATGAGATGAAATTTTCTTTAGTGCGGGCTTTATCATTATTAAAAACAGAAGAGAAAGTGTAGGATTTTCTTGGACAGGTTTTCCAATTTTATTTACTAACAATTACATCTGTATTTTCTGCGATTCGTCACTGACAAATCACAGAAAATGGCTGACTCCATATCTAGAACAGGAAATGTGAAAGGTCTGCCTCCCTATCAGCCTGGGTCCAACATAGGCAAAATCACATGATCATTTGAAAGGAGGGATTCTAATAAAATTGTAAGCTACTAAATCAGAGCAACCGTAAAGATGTAAGGAGAACTCTAAAAGGTAACCTGAGGCCCTGAGAAAGTATGGGAGGACAGACAAACGTGAGAGGAAAGCCTTCACCCTGCGACCAGCTTCAGCCCTCCCTGGAGGAGGTGAAGTTGCAGCATTCCCTACGGCAAAGACGTTCACAGGTGGCCTGGGTTCACCTTCTAGCCCACGCTCCTCAGGAAAGCAGAAACAACCCTCCAGAGAACCAATGGGCTAGAAGATAAAATTGCAGGATGCGTTGCCAGGCCTGGAACACACTGCGTTTACACTGGGGGGCCTCAAGGCAGTTGTCATGAGCCCAGGCTGGAGTGGTTGGATTGCCAAGTGCCTGTACATTTGGTACTTTAGGGTCTGTATGTGTGTCTGGACAAAGCACCGCGCAAATCCCCAAACATCCAGACAGCGGGCCGTGCAGCATGACAAAGGGGTAAGCAAAGATTCCACACCTGGAACCAGGAAGAGAAGTCTTCCTCCTGCAATGTTTATCCACCGCCCTTTACTGACAAGGCCCCCACCTTGCACTCACTGGAAAGGAGAAAAGATCCGGGGGGCTGTGGGGGGCGTGAAGGTGGGCAATCCCTGTGCACAGAGCAGGACCTTGCTAAGCCAGTACTGAGGCAGGAATGTGCACCAAGAAGCAATAAATTGATAAGTGGCAGAGCCCAGAACATATTGCTGTACCACAGGCCATGTAAGCAATCAAAGACTAATATGTTGTCTAAAGTACACAGAAACTGACATGAATGTGTCAGAATCTATTTTCCTAAACATTCTCTGTCCTTCTTGTAATTCATTTCGTGATGCAGATGGCTTTCTTTTTTCTTTTTCTTTTTTTTTTTTTTTTAACTTGTGGGTGTGTGTGGGCACTTATGCATGGGCACATGTAAATATTTTTCAAGACAATTATTGTGCTGCTGCTTTGGAACATTGAAGAGGCCTGGTCCTTTTTAAAGAGTTGTGTGGATAAAGAATACAAAATTTCACTTAGACAAGAAAAGCAAGTTTAAAAGATCGATTGTATATCGTTAATAATAGTTAACTGTGGTTAATAACAACTTATTGTATTCTTCAAAATTGCTGAGAATGGATTTTAAGTGTTCTCTTCACAAAAAATCAAGTATGTGAGTAATGCATATGTTAACTTGATTTAGCCATTTCACAGTGTATGTGTGTGTGTGTGTGCATATTTATAAACATCATCATGCACCATAAATATGTACTATTTGTATTTCTTAATTTAAAAATATTGAAAAAATAAAAATAAATAAAGAATACCCTAGGGAAGTGGAAAGAGTGAACTTCATTTTGAGTTTCTTAATAGAAACAGATCCACAACAAGTCTAACATCCTTATCATCCTAAGCACATACTCTCCTTACAGTTTTTGGTATTAAGAAGCTTTTATTTCTTACCACCATGCTCTTCATTGCTTGTCCTTCATGTTTTATTCTGCCCCAATTTTATTTAAAGCAATTCGTTTTCAGGGATTTCAGGCTGAGGTTATATCAAAAGAAGGTGCCACGTTTCTCTTTACTATCATTTCCTACTTCCAAGGTGGAGAGGTGTCAAAGTGGTTTTGTAGTTTGTGCAACCAAGTTGCCTGCTTGGAAACTAAGAAAGTATATACTGGTTCTGGATTAATCCAGAATTTACATTATTTGGTTTAATCCAGAATTTACATTATTTAATTTATCTGACACATATATTTCACAATTTGTGTTCTAATGGTGTAGACATTTCCTCATTTTGGTGATTAACTGTTCCCTATGTTTAAACATTTCCTCTATTTACTTCTAAATAGAATGTTCTTAGAAGTTTCCTTATCACCACCATTTAATATTATTGTTAAGATTATGGTGAACCTAATCAAGTAACTTTTACTAACCTTTGTAATAATTTCTAAAAACTACTTATATAGATATATCAAATTAAAATAATTATGGTTGGCATGTAAACCATTTCAGTTACATGAGTTATGCTTTATTACTTTTGAAAGCAAACAGTTTCTTAGAGATTGCTTCATTGGTTTTAGTGCTCATACATTAATATTTCACTATTACAAATGAGTAAGAAATTGACAGCACTTTAAAAACTTTTTAGTGGCACTTTGGGAGGCATATATTAATGTTAGGTGTTTGGTTTTAATTGTATTAACAAAAACCTACTCAGTGAATTTCACATCAGAAATCTGAACCCTCCTACGCTGATCTGTGATCAACGTTGGAGGAAACATGGCAGTCTTGTGCTTGTGATAGCCATAATTCCTGAATTATTAAAACAAGGCATCTCAATATATAAGAAAGTATCTATCATAATGTTATATACATTGACAGCACTCAAACCATGTGTCCACTGATTTCAATTTGTAAACTGTAATGTATGTATCAAGGTGAGAGGAAATCGCTGGCTTCTCCTTGGACTTAAGTGGAGGAAATGTATCATTCTTTCAGATGCTTATAGGACTGAGATAGACTTCCAGAATTTGATAGTGACATCTGCAAGTCCCCGAAAGAATTATTTCACGATGTGTGACATTCATCCTTAAGGGAAATTATAAAATAGGGCTAACCAATGTGCCTTATTATGAGTTTGAGCAGTGTATACCCCAGGAAGGGGTTTGGGACCAGTCAAATTGACCTTCCTTTTATTTTTGCCCTTAAAATCGTAAATAGCATTCTTTCTGAATAAACAGAAAAACCTGTTTTTCATATTTTTAATTGTGTGTATAATCTAAGGAGAGCTAGTCTTTATGATTAGCATGGAATATGTGGTTAAAATCAATATAATTTTTGGAGACAAACATAAATTTTAATTCTGGCTTAGATATTTATACACTACATAATGCTGAGAAAGTTACCTAAGTTAC
The DNA here is from genome assembly GCA_963574635.1 of Cheracebus regulus. Classification (NCBI taxonomy): domain Eukaryota; kingdom Metazoa; phylum Chordata; class Mammalia; order Primates; family Pitheciidae; genus Cheracebus; species Cheracebus regulus. The sequence goes on along the minus strand of CAUYQU010067646.1, from coordinate 54,369 downwards.
CTAAACTTCGGACGCATAGTACACATATATGTATTTTATTTCACACCTTTTCCCATAAAGCTTTGCATTTATAGTTTAAGCAGGGCACAAGAAAACACTATGCCATTACATCCAATAGACAGTTCTCTTCCTCAGTGGAGTTTAAGACTGAGAATACTTTGGCAGCACATTGCAGTAAACATTAGCATTTGAGTTTCCTTTCGATGAGTTCTACCTATCTGTAGACACTGATATTTTATTTTTGTGGTTGTTACAGAGGTACTTCAAAGAACAAACAACTATTAACTTTTTATTTATTTATTTATGAGACGGAGTCTTGCACTGTCTCCCAGGCTGTAGGGCAGTGGCGCGATCTCGGCTCACTGCCACGTCTGCTCCCTGGGTTCAAGCAATTCTCCTGCCTCAGCGTCCTGAGTAGCTGGAACTACAGGTGTACGCCACCATGCCCAGCTAATTTTTTTGTATTTTCAGTAGAGATGGGGTTTCACCATGTTGACAAGGATGGTCTCCATCTCCTGACCTCGTGATCCACCCACCTTGGCCTCCCAAATTGCTGGATTACCGGCGTGTGCCACTGCGCCCAGTCAATTATTAACTTAGTTTACATTTAAAGAATTCTGTCTTCAATGACTATGTGTGTCTGTAGACACTTCTATAAATCTAGGATACATTATGGTAACTTAGTGACATGGGGTTTTGAATGCCTGGAATATTGTCAAGATACTTGTCTTAAACATTTTCATGATATTTCATCATCCGAGGAACTATTTTTATCATTGCTCATAAGTTTTTTTGAAATATAAATTTAAAAGACATGTAATTTGAAAGATTGTGTTATAACAAATAATGAAAAAAATCTTCACTATTCATCTATTTTGGTATAAATAAAAATACTACTTACTCTTGAACTATATCCTTATGATTAGTGTCATTTTTTTAACTTTTATATATTTACAAAACATGTAAAATTTATTTTCCAAGTTGCATGTGAAATATATTTTTTCTGAAAGCAGATGAATTGAGTACTTTTTATATTATAATCACAATACATATATCACAATGGAATCAAATAACTAAGAATCCCTGCTGTCATAAATCTAGTAATTTATTGAGGAAAATGCAAAAATATTAAACAGAACTTTGTTCAGGTAAAATAGTTACCACATGGGACATTTACAGAAATAGGTGCATAAAAGATGAAATAAATTATGTCTATTTTTTTAAAAAGTTAAAAAATAGGCTATCTAATCAATGGATAATCTAACTACATTTATGTTGTATTTATATGTACACTTCATATGTACACAAAATGAATGAAATAATTTACTATACTAGTAGTCCTCAAAATATAAAATAGTCATATACTAATACTCAAAATATAAAATATAAAAATAATAAACATAAACCATAATTTTCCTTATAATTCTAGAAATACGTTACATCCAATATGTAAATTTAATATATATTCATTAGAAAATTACAAAATGCATCATTTCAAAAATTATTCATATTTTAAGAATGCTGATGTGCCACATTTAAACTGTCATTTATTAGATTTACATGTTATTATTTAAATTTGCTTGTTATATTTGTCAATATGTCTAAGTAACCAGATGTGTTTGAAATGCTTGGGAACATCAGATATGTCCAATTTCTAAGTACATAATAGACTTGTGGTATCAAGTTTGAAGAAAAATGTCTAAGCCTAATTTCTGCAGGAGCCATGGGTCCCAGTTCATGTGCGTTCTACTTTTGTGATCTCTTCTACCCTATACTGTATGTCCATACAATTCTAAAATAGCTCAATTTTGGTTCTAGGGAAAGTGCAACACAGTAGAGAAATTTTTATATCCATCTTTTACTTTCCCCAAATCCTGGAGTTCTAACCCATTAGAAATGAGTGGTTTAATTTTTTAAAGTCATTTGTGTGTTTATAACAATTATATTACTGTTTTCAAAACATTTTAGGAAATATTTATAGGCAAGATTTGATCATTATTTTCAGTGAAAACATTTTCAAAAATACACATAGCTTAATGAAATTCACAATCATTTCAAGAACTACTGACGATTTTCACTGTGTTGCAGTTTAATAATCAGTAACGGTTAAGATATACCTATTTCTTAAGATATACCTATTCACTAGCATAGCAGCTAATTGAAGATCAAATATAACTTTGGCTACTTTCTCTATTTATAGAGAAATGTAATTTCTGCTTTTGTAAAATCCAAATGTTCCCTGAGTAGCTTTGTTGATAAATTCAAGGCTACTTAGAATAATTGAGTTGATAGTGTCTGTATACCTACTTAGTACTATGAACACTAGACTGTAAAATTTTTGACGTTAGTCGCCATTTTTTTAAAAAAAAAAAAACCAATGGTATTTAATAATCTTTTATGTACTCTAAGAAACCCGATAATCATGTTAGTTTATTATGTACTGGAGCCGAGAAGCACACAAATAACATTTGAATTTAAATATCAAATTTTACAAATAAAAAAAGTGAGCAGCAGATAAGAAAATGTGTGAAATAAATTGTGAAGTAATGATAATGTATCTCAAAATGCATATGTTCTCGTGTTTACATATACAGTAATTCGTATAAAACTGAGTGTTATATGTGTTGCTATATCTGATGTAGTGATTAAAGACTACAAAAAATAGTAGCATATTTTCCCTCCATATATTTATGTTTATATCTCATTTTACCTGCACCTGAACAAGGAATAAGAAAAAAAAAAAGAAACTTAAATGTGATTATTTTAAACTACAGAATCAAAAATTTTTTTTTTATTATATTGGCACAAGTATAAATGAACTACTGAATAATATATATACTATAAAGACAAACGACTGAATCACTATTGTTAACAGATTTTTAAAAACATTTGAAGAATTTTTAAGTAGAAAACTTGAAATTTGCATGTTTTTAAAAATTAAAACAAAATATTATCATATGGAGCTCACAACATAAAAGCATGTAATTAATAAAAATAGACTAAATTTACTTTTCTTGATGTTTCAAAATAAGATGAATGCATGACAAAAATTATATATTATGAAGTTTAATATATATCATTCATACATATTGAATATAATATATATAGAATTACAGTAAGAATATAAATTATAATAAATAAATATTAAACATGTTATATAATATATAAAATATTGTAAAATATATGAAGTAATTACAGATTATGACACAATGATATATAGTTTAGATTTTGTAATTTATAATGAGTCCTTACCTGACCAGACCCTGCATTTTCACAAACATAAGTCTCATAGTATTGAGAGAACTCAGGAGCATGATCATTGATATTGAGAACTCGCACATACACAGGGATCGAAGAGATCTGTTCTATATTGCCTGCAATTTGAATATATACAAAGAAAATTTAAAATATTTTAATACTGTTTTTAGAAGATAAGTCATTAAAATTATATTAGAGGCTAAGTGGTATATTTTTATTTTACTTGAAAAAAGCTATCTGAGGACAGGATATCTATATGATTCACATATTTATCAACAATACAGCCTAGAAAAAAAACTGTGCTCAGTATATCCAAACCAAGCAATATTTATTGGGTGCATTTTACCTGCCATGGGCTGTAATAGGTGATGAGAAAAAGTAGTGAAAAGATACGTGTACGGATAGCTTGCAAGAGTCCAGGAACTATTTAAAGGTTTGTATTAATTCATTTCGTCTTGATCAACACATGGATTGTTATCCTCCCCAATTTTACTGATGAAAACATTGATAAACCATTTAGTTTAAAAAAGTACAGTTAAATTACTTGTGTAAGATTATAGGTGCAGTGTTATAACAAAAATATCAACCAGCTCTGTGAACCACTGAAATTTAGAGTGAAGCTTTTAAAAACAAAGAATTTTAAAAATCCATAATTTAAAGTAAAATAGTTATAATAAAATATATGCCAAGTTTCTATATAAACATTGAGTTGTGAAGATTTTCTAAGTGAGCCAGGAAATCCAAAAAACATAATGAAACAATATTGTGGTTAAAACATTTAAAACTTTCAAACTGATATAAAAAAAAGACATTTCAGAAAAAAATTTGTAAACTAGACATTCACAGGAGAGAAAATTCAATTTATCTTATAGTAGACTTTCTCACTGCCATTGCTATTAATATTTTAGACTGGATCATCCTTAGTTGTGGATTCTTCTGTGAATTGTAAGATGCTTAGTGGCGTCCCTGACCCCTCTTTCCCAATTGTCTGCAGCATCCTTCCCACCCCAGGGTGTCAATCCAAACTGTGTTCAGACATTGGCAATGTGCCCTGGTCGACTTTAGGGGCAGAAGTGTTGGGCCAAAGGCCTGGCAGTTGAGACACATTGTGCTATCATAATGTTCACACAGCCTCTCACCACAAGTAAGAAGAATGGTGGTTTAGTCCATGCCATTTGTGTCATATGTGATAAAACAGTACCCAGTGATGGCAGAATGCTGAAAAATAACAACATAAACAGACTCTAGTAATGGATAATGAAATATAAACTCCTCATATCTGTGACCCAATCTGTTCAAATTAAGCTAAAGTCTAAGATATCAGTATATGAGTAAATGATGCAATTAAATACATTCCAGAGTTATTTGCATGACATCTAAATTATTATAAACGACTCAAATGTACAACAGAAAAGAATTGGAGAGAATAAATTACAACTGAACTATGACATTATGTGGATTTATTAAAAATGTGTGAATCTGGCCAGGCATGGTGACTCACACCTCTAAATTCCAGCACTTTGGAAGGCCAAGGCAGGAGGATCACTTGAGCTGAGGAGTTCAAGAGCAGCCTGAGCAACATAGTGAGACCTCGTCTGTACTAAAAATCAAAATAATTAGCTGAGTGTGGTAGTGTACATTGTAGTCTCAGTTACTTGGGAGGCTGAGGTGGGAGAATTGCTTGAGCAGGGGGCTGTAGCCACGGTGGTGGTCTACTCCTTAACCTCAGGTGATCCACCCACCTCGGCCTCCCAAAAGGGTATGGGATATTGATTCTTTACTTTGTGTTTTTATTTAAAATATATGTGCTATTTGTAATGGTAATTTGAAAGAACAATACAAATTAAAAATTAGAGACCTGATTCTCCTTGTTGAAAACAAGGGAAATTTTTTTTCCTTTCTTCCTTTTTTCAGAGCCTTCATAAACACACACACACAGAAAAAAGCATTGTAGTTGTAAGTTCTTTGTCTCTTTGAAGTGTATGGAAATCTTTTAAAAGTTCAATAAGTTTGTTGCAAGCTTTGGCATCCAGGATTGCATTTCTCAAGTAATGGTGACCATCTCTTTGAAATGTAATCTTCAAGGTATACAGGATCCCTATATCCTAGATTTGTGGAAGGATAAGAAACTAATTTTAGCAACCATCTTGTTCTAAGTTGTAGACTACCTCTTGTCATCAGGACAGGAAAAGTTAAGTTGTCCTTTGGATAAAACCACTTAGCAAACGAAGGTGGTCACTTGAACTATCCAGTGAATATAGATTGAATTCTACGTGACAAATGGTGTTAGTCTCCATACTTGAACGTCTAGACAATATTTAACTTGAGACATGTATATAATGGATTTTATCTGCTTGACTACATAAAAAGGTGAGATTTCTTTCCATCTTGGCAATCTCTTTGATTTCCTATGGTGCACATCACATTGTGTTTTAATGCTTTCTAGTAATAAAATTTTTCTCTCTGTTCTACCTTTGTGGAGATGTTTTCGGGCTGGGATGAGATTTTGCTTGTAATTATATTTTCCCAACAATAATAGTTACAATTAAGACAGAAATTGTAATTTCCAATTAATGAAAAATTGAATTTGTAAGATTTATTTTACACACACACACACACACACACACCCATGCCTTTTAGGAAATACGGCAACCATTAGTATTTATCATTTTGAGACTCTTCTCTATTGTGTGGCATTTAGGTTGAAAATAGATTAATGGAACATTTGAAAATAAAAAGATATTTCTAATGATTTCAAGAAGAAATTAATCAGAAAATTAAAGTTTATATTGTTATGGTTTTTACACATACATAATCATAGAATATTTTTGCTTGAATAAGTTGTATAATGTAATTCACTTGTAAATAGACTGAAGGAAAATTAATGAAAAATTCATTAAAAGTTTTTATCTTTTTGTTACTAAACTTTTCTTCAAATTAAGTTCAAATTAAATCTTTGGTATTGCTGTACAATATATATTTATAACCTCGCAGCTTCACTTTAAAAGAGTTGGTAGTTTTATTCATTTAGCTGGCATACTGATAAATAGCATTGTGCTTAATTTAGGAAGCTTTCCAGAAAAGAGACTATGCACAATGAACTTCATTTGCTGGAATAAAAAATGTAAAAATGGAACATCTCTTTCCTATAATCGGTATAATTGTTATGGTGCAAGCTTTTCAAGGTAGTTAACAAATGGAACTAGGTGCTTTTTAAAACAATTTTATGTAATGCCCTGTTTTCCACTGGTCATGTTGTTTATATTGCTATTGAAGCTTAAAAGGTCAAACCTAATTATTTTTGGTTCAGTACTGATTTCATGGTAGTAAAAAAGTGGCACTTACACATATTTTTCCCAGATAGATATAAAATGGGATTAATGATGTAGAATTTTTTTAAATGTTAGAGAAAGAAAAAAAATGAAAATTTGTTAACCAGTGTTACAAAAGCTCATTCCAACCAGTTTTTCCTTAAAATTAAAAAAAAAAGTTCTCAGAAATATGCAATGAATAAAAGCTGCATTAAAAAAAAAAAATCTTTGTGTTTTCTGACTTGAGAAGCCTTGACATTTCCTCTGTGACAACAGACATTTATTCCATTGCAACATTTGCTTTCTTTTACTGTTTAGTTAAATGGAACATTGAAAACCCAGATTCAAGTTCTACAGTGTTTCTATAGAACTTTTTATTATATCACAAAAAATATGCAAAGATGCTTTTCACTCCACCATATCACCTGTCATCTATCTAATAAAGTAAGGAAAAGTGAGATAAATGCTTCCCACTTTAACAAAGAGTGAAGAAAGGGAAGACAATTATTAAAATTCTACGTAAGATCAGCTATAAGAAAAGATACATTTGAGAATATTTTATATTCACAATTTTAATATTTTGCAATTCTAAATCTATTAACTAATGGAAATGATTTTGATATTTTCTATTATATCTTTCTTTAAGCTTTAATCAATATAATTGAATAAATAACTGATTCATAATTTTAAGGACAATATGCAAGTGTTAATTCAGAATAATTCTTATCTATTTTTAAAACCTGAAAACGGAATCATCTGTATAAATAAACAGAATTTCAGGTGATTTTCATTTATACTTCATGTTTTTTTCAATTTATTTTTGTATTAAAATTATTTACTGTTATGATTAGAAAACAGTTTAGAAGATATTTAGTGGTAAGTATATAGATAAGTTGGAATAATAGTAATAAGCAGATATTAATAAAACTAATAAAATAGTTTTATTAGTTTATTAATAATACTATTAATGTATGTATTAAAACATACAAATACACACATTTACATTGAATGTCATTTAAATAATTCCAACATTTTAAGGTAGCCTTGTCCCCATATGTAGAAATTATGTGATTGTGTCAGTTTGCTAAGAATGATGGTTTCCAGCTTCATCCATGTCCTGCAAAGGACATTAACTCATCCTTTTTTATGGCTGCATAGTATTCCATGGTGTATATGTGCCACATGTTCACAAACACCACATGTTCTCACTTGTAAGTGGATGTTGAACAATGAGAACACATGGACACAGGGAAGGGAACATCACACACTGGGGCCTGTCAGGGGTTGGGGATATTGGGGAGGGATAACATTAGGAGAACCATCTAATGCAGATGGTGGGGGAATGAATGTAGCAAAGCCACCATGGCTCCTGTATGCCTATGTAACAAACCTGCAAGATCTGCACATGTACCCCAGAACTTAAAGTATAATAATGATTAAAAAAGAAATTGTGCAATTGTTTAAGAAATATGGCAAACAACTATATTGGATCCAAATGAGTACTTACATTTTTCTGTGGCTGTAATACTTAGGTTGTACCAGGCACTGATTTCCCGATCCAGTGGGTTAGTTGCAGTGATTGTGCCATTGTCATCGATATTGAACATTTTGCTTCTAGTAATAGAATACCTGAACCCAAAGGAAAGTATTCCTTAATGTTTTTTTTATTATATCTATATAACAGTATTACTTAATACTCTTTAAGCAGTAAGATGTCTTAATAAGACATACATGCTCTACATAGTCAATATATAATACTGAGAATTTTAAAAATAGTATATTCCTGTATTTAAGATTCAACTCAGTAGGGATGGAAAAAAAATGTAAAATGACTTTAGATTCAAACTGATGAATGCTAAATCTAAATACACATCATTCATTATCATGTCAAAAAAGAATGTTAACAGATTAATGATTTACTTTAAAAATGGCAAAAGCCATTTGTGAAATGAAGAGAAATACAAATAAGTGGAGGTAAAAATTAATGATTGTCAATCTTTTTTTTCTATGAAGCAAACTAAAATAGATCTTCAGCCTAGACTAGTACTGATCTCTTTCCTACACCACAGGTGTTGCTTGCTAATCTGTTCATTTTACTAGAATTACTTGACTTGATATATAAGAACTGTTTTGGTTTAAAGAAAACAATTTGATAAAGAGTATATTCTATATGATAGACTAACATATTTTACATTTTATGACATTATATATGTTCTATATAATATATATATTTTATTATATATCATATATTATACATACATTTATATTTAATATATAATACATGTTTTATTACATATTATACACATATGTGTATATGTATGTAATGTATCATATCATATGTTTATTATATATTACTTTTATTTTTACATATAAAAATATATATTTGTTATATATATACATATAAAACAAAAGTAAAATATAGGAGTTCTAACGTGCTTGTAGATTGATTATGCATGGAAGAAAGCCAGGTTACAATGTTCCTCCATAAAAAAATGTACTGAAAAATGATCTCCAACTCCACAAGGAAAGAAGTCTTTGAAATACTCTGCATGTCTCACCTACATGGAAATAATTAATAATAAAAATTAAAGAAGAGTAATAACTAGAGTTCAATAATGGTTTCTCATTGAATGTATATTCCTGAAGACTTTGAGGAGATATCGATGAAGTTTACCATAATGATGTGGCAAAGATGAGAATATTTTAATTTTGAATTCAAAAGTTTCCAAAAATATTGTACTACTTTGTAACTTGGTATTCAGATAAGGATTCAATAGAAATTACAAAGAACTAAGCTTTAGAGGAGTTCAGTTTTAACTGTACTCCATTTAAAATATTTATAAGTATTTTCTCCAAATATCCACAGTGGTTGCATTTCAACATAATATACTTGTTGGCAAAACTATACAGTGTTTTAACAGTTGCTATTTTTAATTAAACATCTAATCCTATTTCTGTAAAATGTTATTGTACATAAAGCCCATTTAAAGTTTGATAGGAAGTTGTAGTCTTTAATAGTTTAATAAGCATCTGTTAGAATTTAGTAAGAAGAATCACAATGACAATAAATTGGTTCATGTCCCATTAATAAATTAAAACAGAAATAAACATAGATGTAGTTCTCTAGAAAGAGTGACTAGGGTAGAAAGCTTAATGTGATATCAGCAGTGATGTGTAATATATATTATACTTCTTAACCCTTTTAAAACCACAAATTCTCATTATGTAAATTTTTTCCCTGCTCCACCTTCACTGGACAAAATTTCGTTGGCTTTGAGGTAAGTTTTATTTAAATTTTACATATATGTAAAGTACATATATATTTTGTCCTTGCACTCCATTTTTAAAACTTGGGAGACATATATGAGAAAATTCATAAATAGGTAAACACTGACTTACTTAAATATCTACCATCATCACTTCAGCAAAATTTAAAATTTGGAATATTCCCACTAATCCAATTAAACACATACCTTGAAATAATTTGGGACTTACATAAATGTTGCAAAAATAGCACACAGCATTTCTACATGCTCTTCACTCAGCTTTTCCTAATGTTAAAATCTTATATAAAATCTTAATCTTATCAATAAATTAATTGCTGTAGTGTAATTAACCAAACTGCAAGCTATAGTTGGATTTTACTGCTTTTTTTCATTCATATTCTTTTACTTTTAAAATCCAATCTAGAATCCAATATTGCCTTTCATTTTCCTGTGTCCTTAGTCTCCTCCGCAATTCCTCAATGTTCTTGTCTCTCAAGACCTTGATGCTATTGAAGAATACTGGTCAATTATTTTATAGTATGTCTCTCCATTTGGGTTTGTCTGATGCTTTCTCATGATTAGATGAAGGTTACATATTTTTGGCAGGAATATCACAGATGTGATATACTTTCTTAGGCTATCATATCAGGGGCTCATGATGTTAATCATATCTCATTAATGGTGCTATTAACCTTGAGCTCTTGATTAGGTGATGATGGCCCCATTTCTCTAGGTTAAAGTTGGGGTAGTAATGTTAACAATAACTATGGCTTTGGTGGCTAAAGATGATTTATTATTCATTTAATTCTTCTAGACTTACTCACAATAGTTATGTAAGAAAAAAGTATCCCTTTATTTATTTATGTCAGTATTAGCTCACATTTTTTTCTAGTGTGAAAGAAACCCCCAAACTCATTCTATAAACCAAATATTGTTGCATATTAGTTCCTTACATAGTTACTACAAATTTGGACTTTTGGAGTAATTACAATATGTTTCCTGGGCCTTTATAACACACCTTTATCCTTCCATTCATTTTTGAATACTTTATTTCTGGAACCACAAGAGACTCCAGGAAAATCTTGTGTTTTCCTTACAACAGCTCTGGATTCCAGTTATCAGATGAACTGCAGTATTTTTGATTCAAGAATAAAATCAGAAAGCAAGATCTAGGTGTTAAGAGTTCCCATTGCTTCTTCTTGTGTTTCATTGTTTTTTAGGTCCTTTGAGCAGACATCAACAGGAAACATATGTATGGTTTATTTTGGAAATAAATTTCCTGTATATTTTATTTATATACAGGAAATATATGTATGTATGTTTGTATCCCATGCATACAAACACATCTATATTTATTTCCATATTATTCCTTCTGTCGATACATATATTAAGAAGGCATTAGTGCATAAAATTTTAATTCAGTGCCACACCTCCATGTAACTTTTCTCATTTTCTTATTCGTAACCATTTCCTTTGATAATAATGAATTTTACTCTCATTTTCTACAGTATGTATACTTATTTGTTCAATCCCAGTATGCATGTAGAGTAGCACTGCAATCACTAAACAGGACCCATGTAAAAAATGTATTCAGTATGTAGACTACATTTCTCCTGAATAGCCATTTTTTTTGTCTCTAGAAAAATTTAGAATTAAAAAACTCTTTTCCAAAATGACTTAGATTATATTTTCCTAATTCTCCTTTTTGATTATGTTATTTGTTTATAATATAACAAAGTACATTTGCAATAGTTTGCCTTCCATTTTATAAATATTTCCAAAGTTTTGTTTAATTATCTTCCAGAGTTTACAGTAATTATATTTTACTCTATGTCATGGAGAATTCTGTGAACTTTAAGCAATGAATAGTCATGTGTTTAACATCACGTAATGTCGCAGAACAATTTTATCACCCTGCTTTTCTTTGTCATATCTTTTTAGTTTAGGTACCACCAACTTTATTTATTTTTATCTATTAGCTTTTTAAATCCATTCACCTATTGAAGGATATTTGAGTCAATTCTAGTTTTTGGAGATCAGGTATAAAGCTACGATAAATGCCTACATACAGTTTTTCATGTCAAAATAAGTGAATACGTTTTCTATGCCTGCTGCAACAAAACACCACAAACCGGGTGGCTGAAAACAGCACATTAATACTTTTAGATTTCTCAAAATGGAAGTGTCAACAAGGCCATGCTTCCCTTGAAATCTGCAGGGGTGAACCCTTCCTTCCTTGTTCCAGTTTCCAGTGATTTCTGGCAGTCCTTGCTATTCCTCTGCTTGGAGACGCACCGCTCTGATCTCTGCTTTGGTTGTCACCTGGTGGTCTTCTCCCAGAGTCTGTCTTCTTCTTAGAATATCAGTCATTTTGGACTAAGGACATACCTGCTCACGTATGACCCTATCTTAACTATATACCTCCATAATAACTGTCTCTCAACAAGGCCACATGCAGGGGACCGGATGTTGGAACTCAACATGTCTCTTTGAGACACAATTCAACCCCAAACACAAAGTTTTCTTCTTTCCTGGGTAAATGCTTGGCAATAAGATTTCTGGGTGTTATGGTTAGTATATTTTAATTTATAATAGTCTTGTATCTTTTTACCTTGATAAACTCACTTATTACTGGGCATTTTTGTGAATTTCACGGAATTATCTAGGTAGGTAATCAAGTCATCTGCAAATAAAGAAAACTACCTTATTTCTCTCCAGCTTGTATATTTTTATTTCTTTTTCTTGCTTATTGTGTGGCCAGAACTTCTAATATTATATATTTGGACTGGTGAAAGAATACATTCCTACCTTGTTTCCAGTCTTAGGGAAAACACGTATATTATTACATAATTAAGTATATATCCACTGCACTTTTTTTGCAGATACTCTGTATCTGTTTAAGAATCTTCCCTTCTATTCATATTGTGCTGATAGCTTTTATTATGAATTAACTTTGAATATTGTCAATTGTTTCTTGTCTATTGAGATGATATATGGCTTTTTAAATAAATCTGTCAATATGGTCATTTATAGAAAAATATTTTAATATATAGATGTATCCTTGCATTCCTGGGTGCACTCCAGTTGATAGGGATATACTGTCCTTTTCACAAATAGCTGGAATTACTATTATTTGCAAAGAATTTTCATATTTGTTTATGAGGGATATTGACCTGTAGTTTTGCTTGTAACATATGGTAGAATTTATCAGTGGCATCAATTTTTACTGGAACTGCTCTTTGTTTTTGTAAAGGTTTTCAACGGACTTTTTGGTGATATATATGTGCTTGTGTGTATGCATGTGCTTGTGTACATATTTATGTGGCTGTATATATATGGTTGTTTGTAAATACATATATATATATGTGTGTGCATGCTAAGGTTATTTATCTTTCAATATAAATTTTGGTCGATTCTCTCAAGAACTTCATCTGAATGTATAGACATAGAATTGTTCAAAGTAGTTCCTACAATCTTTTTTAGCGTTTGTGGGATCCATATGTATCCTCCCTCTTTCACCTTTGCTATTAGTAATTTTTGTCTTATCTCTCTCCTTCTGTTTGCTCTTTGGTCTTTCTCAATAGAGATTAATAAACTTTAGAAAAATTTGGAAATAATCTGCTATTGGTTTCATTATATTTATTCATTGCTTTCCATTTCACTGCTTGTGATCTAATCGTTTTTATTTCTATATTTTTCTGCTTGCTTTGGGTTTTATTTGTTCTTTTTTTCTAATGGAAAAGAATACACCATCTTTTTCATATTTACAAATTATTTCAAAATTTGACTTTAGGCTTAATTTAAAAGGAAACTTCAATAATGTCCAAAAAGTAAATCTTACCCATTAATAGCAAAAGAATAATTCCTGTATCTGAAGTCCAGAAAAATAAGGCAATTATCTTAGTCATCCGAGATGCTATTAAAAATTACCATAGACTGGTAGCTTATAAACAACTGATGTTTATTTGTTACATTTCTGGAGGCTGAAAGCATGAGATTATGATGCCAGCATGATTGGCTTCTGACAAGGGCCCTCTTTCAGTTGCAGACTGCTGACTTCTGTGTCCTCACAGGCAGAAAGAGGCTGAGAGAGCTATCTGGGTTCCCCTTTGTAAGGGTACTAATCCCATTCATTAGGCTTCCACCCTTATGACTTCATTCCTATAGAATCCACCTTCTTCTACCCACATTCTAATACTATTTCATTGGGATTTAGGATATCAAATATGGGGCTCATCTTCTAATACCATTTCATAGGCATTCAGATTTCAAGTATGAATTTTGAGGGATATAAACCTTTAGTCCTTGATATAATACCAGAAATAATACACAGTCTTAGAGATAAAATAGAAATTTTAAGAATAATTTCTTATGAAGTTCTTAATAATTTTATGGTGGTTATTTTATTACAGTTGGTCTTGCAGTCGTTTGGTTTTTATCATGCTAGGCTCCTTAAAACAATTCTATCACCTCACTTTCAAGTCTAAATATTACATTATTTCATCATTTCTGTGCCCCATTTTTTAAAATTGACATATGGTTTGTTATTAGAATTCATATCAAGGTAGATCTTACTCCTCAAACTTTTCTGACTTCAGTTACAGCAAGAATATTTTGTTAAACCAGTTTATTTTATCCCACCCAAGATTTGATGAAACTGAGTTTGGGAATTTCCATGCTTTACAGAAACAGCAGGTGATTCTTATTTGGTAAGAAAAACTAATATGAGTTTAATGAATTGGGGTTAATTTACAATGTTTAATATGTGTTAGTGTTTCTCCCAAAAGAATGAAACATCCCTAAGGCTAAAATACAATGTCCTAATATTTCTTTTCGCTTTTACAACTCTTACCATGCAGTGAGTATTAAGGAAGAGATATTATCAAATTAAAACTCAAATTGAAATCATTTTGCATTTTATGTTCAAACATTTCGGGGATAGTTTGCTTTCAAAGAAAAGCAGAGATAAACAAAGGAACCCAAAAAGAAATCTCCAGAAATGTGCTGAAGTGGATAGTTTCATCGGCATCTGATACTGTTTTTATGATCTATTTTGAATGTTTGTTAAATCAAACTATCTTATGGAAAAATCATCAATATCAACAACAAAAACTGCTGTATCTTCTGTGATCACAGCATATGTGTGAAAAGCAATATTATTTAAAAGCCACTTTTAAATGAAATAATGATCTGTCGGATCATTACAACATATTCCTTTGATGGATACAAGTTATTTTAAAAAGTAATAATTTCCGGTATAAAAGTGGAAATTATTAACTAAAATATTTCTAAGTTGAAGTAAGCAGACACCAATGGTGATACTAAAAAACATGAAACCTCTTAATATTTGGTTGCACCTTACATTTTTCTTCATATGTGTGGTATTTTCACATGTAGCAAGCATGCAATTCTTCACTGTGTATTATTGTGCTTTAAAATGCATGCAATGGTATTATCTATACAAGTATCATAAACTGTAATTTATTTACTTACATTTCTAAAATTAATATTGTCCAGGACTTTATTATAAATAACATATTGAACATCTTAATCATCAAAGCATTTTTCAAAATTCCATATTATTTAATGTTCCGAGAAGAACAATTAATAGGTATATAGATATATTTTTAAAGTAAATAATTGATGCATACTTATACAATCACTAAAACCTCTATGACTAATTATGAACTATATATGCATCTCAGAAGTCAACGTTTTATAAACAGGAACTATAATGGAAAAGCGGGAACATTTCTTCGCATCAAAAATTAAATTGTTTTTCATTTGCTACTGCAAGGGCTTCACAAAGCAAAGCAGTAGCCAGCATTTTAATTAGTACATGAAGGTTTATGGAAAATAGGTGAGTAAGAAAAGATGTTGGGAAAAAAAAATTATGTAACAAGTTATTTTTTTGTTTTAGTATCCAAGGAGACTATACCTCAAACACTAAACCAAAAAGAAAAAGAAAATAAATTATAACATAGTAACTGAAAATAACAGACTATTTTACTAGATGGCAAATACTTGTTTAATTGTAATACAAGATTAGATTTCTAACCCTTTGCACTCCTTTAACTGGTATCCTGTTAAACACAGGTCTCCAACCCCCAGGCCATGAACTGCTACCTATCCATGGCCTGTTGGGAACCTGACGGCACAGCATGAGATGAGGACAGGCCAGCCAGCTTTACTGTCTGATCTCCACCTCCTCTCAGATCCGCGGCACCATTGGATTCTCATAGGAGCACGAACCCTGTTGTGAACTGTGGGTGTGAGGGATCTAGGTTGAGAGCTCCTTATGGGAATCCAATGCCAGAGGATCTGAGGCAGAAGCATTTCATTCTGAAAACATTCCCCTTCAGCCCACCAACCGTGGAAAAAATTGTCTTCCACCAAACTGGTTTCTGGTGGCAGAAAGGTTGTGAAGGACAACTATAAAAGTTTTCTCAAAAGACACATTTTGATCAGCTGTGTTTCAGTTCTGATTGGGGATTTAAAAAACATTTTTTTTTCTCCTACCTCATTTCCTCCTTTCAGTGCAATACATGGCACCGAATTTTAATTGGTGATTGGCTCTTTCTTGTACATGTTTGAAATGACCAATTTTACTGCATCTTAACCAACATTGATGTTCCCTATCTTAATTTCAAATTGTTACAAATTAATTATGATGTACAGAAATATAGATACAGATATAACCTTGTTTAAATTTACATGCAAGCTTATTTTTAATCTAATTCATATTTACTTATTTGTTAACGCAAAAGTGACCTTACAGACATACCTGATAGGAGATTTCCTATTATCTGGGTCTGTGGCAGACACCATGCCTACAAATGATCCATGTGGGTTTTCTTCAAGAACTTCAAATATGTAATATGGAAGGTGGAAAAGAGGAGGTTCATCAACATCTTCCACCTGGATCCTAATAAAAGTGGTGGAAGCTTCAGTGTGGTATTCCATGAGCTGCTCATCAACATGATGGTTTTTAACTTTTGCTCTAATACCATAGTGGTTCTGGTGCTCAAAATCCACTTTCTGCGAAGAAATACAGTGTACACAGAAGAAATGGCTTTAGTAACCCAAAGTATTACTTAGACAAAAGGAAGGGCTAATATCCGGAATCTACAAAGAACTTAAACAAATTTACAAGAAAAAAACAACCCCATCAAAAAGTGGGCAAAGGATATAAACAGACACTTCTAAAAAGGACACATGTATGCAGTCAACAAACATATGAAAAGAAGCTCATCATCACTGCTCATTAGAGAAATGAACATCAAAACCACAATGAGATACCATCTCATGCCAGTTAGAATGGTGATCATTAAAAATTCAGTAGACAACAGATGCTGGAGAGAATGTGGTGAAATAGGAATGCTTTTACAATGTTGGTGGGAATGTAAATTAGTTTGACCATTGTGGAAGACAGTGTCTTCCCAAGGATCTAGAACTAGAAATACCATTTGACCCAACAATCCCATTACTGGGTATATACCCAAAGGATTATAAATCATTCTATTATCAAGACACGTGCACATGTATGTTTATTGTGGCACTGTTCACAATAGCAAAGACTTGGAACCAGCTCAAATGCCCATCAATAATATACTGGATGAAGAAAATGTGGTATATCTACACCATGGAATACTATGCAGCCATAAAAAAGGATGAGTTAATGTCCTTTGCTGGGACATGGATGAAGCTGGAAACCGTCATTCTCAACAAACTAACACAAGAACAGGAAATGAAAGACCCCATCTTCTCACGCATAAGTGGAAGCTGAATAATGAGAACACGTGGACACTGGGAGGGGAACATCACACTCTGGGGCATGTCTGGGAGTGGGGGGCTAGGAGAGGAATAGCATTAGGAGAAGTACCTAATGTAGATGACAGGATGATGGATGCAGCAAGCCACCATGACACATGTATAACTGTGTAACAAACCTGTATGTTCTGCACATGTACCCCAGAACTTCAAGTATAATAGAAAAAAGAAAAAAGATTTTACCTGTTAAATTCAGTGTCAGGGGACTTTCAGTTAGGTTTTATTTTTTATATACATGGATCTCTCTGATATAATTGTTAATCAGACATATGTTGACTAACAATTGTTAATTGTTAACAATTGTTAACAGATAATTGTTAATCAGACATATGTTGTCACCTGTTTTCATCTAGGAATACAATTATACTTTTGAAGGCATAAACATCTAATGAAACTGAGAATGAATTTCCAAGTATTTAAGATATTTTCCAAAGAGTTTTCTTTTATTTGAATTAAAAATGTCCTGCATATAATTCTAGAAGCCCTGTAATAACTATCTCAACTCTAAAGTCCTTTCCTCCAAAAAATGTAAATTACAGGATCTCATTTCAATTATTTAATGAAATAAAACTAACCAGCTACACAAAATATGACTTGTTTTAATTTTATACTCTTCTGCAAGACAAATAATTTTAACATGTCTACCTTTCTTAATATAACTATTCCTTCTTGAGTTTCATTATTAGTAATGATGTCAAATGTCTGTGAATCATCCTCTTCAATGCTGTATTCCACTTCTGCATTCTCTCCTATGTCATTATCATATGCCATGATTGTTCCTAAAGAGGTCCCAGTAGGTGCAGATTCAGAGACACTCAGGCGGTATAAACCTTTAAAAATAAAATTTAGAATATTCTGGATAAATATTTAGCATAGGAAAATTTCAATTACAGCATTCTTTATTTATGATCTGTAAGGAATCCCATACCTACCTTTTCCAGTTACTTGTTCTTAATCTTTCTTTTTTCCCTTCCTTCCTTCTTTCCTTCCTTCCTTCCTTCCTTCCTTTCCTTCCTTCCTTCTTTCCTTCCTTCCCCTCTCTCTCTCTCTGCTTCCATATATAATCTCTCCTATTTTTTGAAATATAAACATTTTCTAACATCCTATTTGATCATCTATCATCATCTCTCAAATATATCTTAGGAAAGACTGTCACCAATATTATTTCCATTTACATGCATATCTCCTCAGTATTCATGTTTTATTTTTTGTTGTAACCTTCAACCATCGTAAATTAAATTTGACAGAAATAATTTGCATTCTTTTCTTTAACATCCCTGATACCTGAAGTTACTGATAAATATACATGCGAAGTAAAGGTGGGAGAGTCTGAATGCAAATAGTTTCGTTCCAAGAACAATAGTTTGATTTTGAGGGTCTGAGCCTGCATTATATTAGCATTAGAGGAAATACAAAGAAAGATAGATTGAAAAGAGCTGGTAAATGAGTGTAGTAGAAAAACATTTTGTAGTCAGAGATGACCTAATTGATTTGGTCATGAGAAAATAATTGAAGCTGTATTTAAAATACATCAATATAACTACAAATTACTGGGCATTTTTCTTTATTTTTCAGGAGTAACTTGCATAAAACTGATATAGAACTATACTATTTTTAAATTATTATTTACAATTGCATTTTCATCCATGTCAATATATGACTTATTTATGTCAAATGGCATCAGCAAACATGCAATATTTTAAAGAATGAAACTTCTTAAAATTCTAAAAAAGAAGCATATATAATACAATTCTTCTTTAAAGGGATTCTTGGTTCCTTTAGACGCACAGAGGAGACAGTCACTTCACAGATTGCAGTTGAGACTTTCCTTTTTAGATGGAATAAATGTTACTTTTTCAATGCTAATACTTTACTGCTTTTTTAGAGCAGAAGTAGAAGTTTGACTATTAGTAGTGTTTTTTACATGGTAGAAAAATTAAAAGAATTGTTTATGTTATTGCATAAAATTAAAAATCACTAAGACATTAATCTGGAGAAAACAATGACATTGCCATGAATGTGACAGCGGATGGTTCATACTTAAAAGTTATTGAGTTTACATTAAACTACTGTCCTTCAAAATGAAAAGGAATGTAAATATTTTCCTCAGTCAATATTTTGTCTATACAATTTTCCACTCTTTCGAAAATTATTTTTTGAACACAATTTTTATAAGACCCTGTTCTAGAGGCTGGGGTTATAACAGGTGATAACACATATGAAAGCTGCTACTATCAGCTCATATTTTTGACGATAAAATACATGATAAATAAGACACTGATGTATACGAAGGTAGTATTCTGGTGGAATAATTTAAAATTTATGATAAGGTGTAAAATATTCCCTGTAGATGTGACTTTTGGGTAAGAATTGAAGTAAGGAAATGAATATCTGGGGAACTATTTCAAGAAGAGGAAAAGCCAGCGGGTCTGGAATGTTCTGGGAACACAGGGGAGGCTAATTGCCTGGTATTGGCTTCTTAGTAAGCAAAGGGACAGATAGAAACACTAAGCTTTCAAGAGGCGTGGATCATGGCAGACTACTCAGACCCATAAGACCCTTTGGGCAATACTAAACCTAAGGACTGACTTCTCTAAGTGATATGATCAGACTTGCATTTTAACAAGATTACAAGGCCGTGTTGAAAATAAACTAAAGGAGAACAATGGCGTAAGCAGAGAGTCTAGATGAGAGCTTATTGCACTGATAGAGATAAAATAAGATGGTGGTGTGAGCCAAGGTGGTAGGGATGGATTTGGTGAGAAGTGTTCATATCTTGGATATTTTCTAAGGCTGAGACAACAACATCTGCAGGGAATTAAATTCCTGCAGGAATTTAAAAAGAAAAAGAAAAGTAGAAGTAGCTTCAAACCTTTAAGCAAGGAAGGAAGAGGGTGTATGTGTGTGTTGCGTATATGTGTATGTTGCGTGCATTTGCTCACAGAATATTGAAAGTCAGGAACTACCAGGATTGTGGAGGTTATCAATTCAGGCTGGGTGAAAATTATAGGTGAACTTGGTATGGCCACCATAATCTGAGTGGGATCATTAATTCTTCACAACAGTGCCGTTTGAATCGAATAAGCAAGGTTTTGGCTTGAACAGTGTGAAACCTGCATGTGTGAGTACCTGAGGTTGGAAAATCCGTAGGAAGAGGGAGGTCAGAGGAGGGGGCAGCTGAAATCACGAGCTCGGTTAAATGTATGTTAGATTTTAAATGTGAAGATGCTGAGTAGACAGATGTACCCTTGTGAAGCTCACCGGAGAAATTCAGTCTGGAGATATATATTTAGAGGTTGTCAGCACAGAGGTGGTATGTAAAGCCAGGTGTCTGGATAAGATCATAAAGGAATGACTACAGACAGGAAGAAAGACAACATCAAAGGCTTGGCTCACAAATATTCCAAAGTATAAAGTATACAGAGAAGAAGAAGAAAAGGCAAGGACTGAAAAAACAGGGACTAGTAAGATAGAAGAAAACGCTAATGAGAATGGAATATTAAGGTTTTCAAGGAGAGGTTGATCAATTACGTCAAATTCTTCCAAGAAATCAAGTGTCAACCGAACTGAGAACTGACATTGCATTTACTTCCATTTAGGTTATTGATAGAAATGATCAGATCAGTTTGGTCAAGTAATGTGGATGAAACTCATATGGAGTAAGTTCTGAGACTTTTGAGGTTAATAAGATTTCTAAGAAATGTTCTCTAAAGGGAAAGGAAAAATACAAAGCATCTTTAGCTGAGTATGGAAGTGAAGTCAAGAAAGTGTTTGTGTATTGTTTTGTTTAGGACGTGAGACAAAACAATAATAAACATGTTTGAATGCTGATAGGTATGAACCAGCAGTGGACGCTGTTAACAAGCGGGATGTTTGAGAGATGCCTTTAATCGGGAGGGTAGGAGTGTTGCCCATAACAGAGGGCGTAGGTATTGAGTTTTAAAATTGAGAGGAGAGTAATGGGATTCCCACAAGGGAAAACCAGGTGTACAAGAGTAAGGAGGCCAGCATCAAGTCCACCCACACTCGTATTTGAATGAAAGTATTAATAGTAATATCGCCATTTCATATGCAGATTCAGTTAACAAAGATAATCTTTAAACATATTTTAAATGTTCTAATTTATTCAAAATATTTTCATATTAACATCTTGAAAAATCAGAGGGAAACCGAGAAACGTAGTAGAAGCTTCAGGTTATTTTAATTCAACAAGTTTCTTTGGGACTCTTCCTGCCTTCCAGAGCCTTCTACTTGTCTTTCATCATCATCTGCATAAAATTTGGACTACAATTTTTAAAAATAAATCCAGCCACTATTTCTCAGATGTTAGGTGCCAAGTATTTTATAAAGTTCTGGGTATTTCCAATTTAACTTGACATTCTCCCCTTGCCTTTAGAGGCCATATTAATGTTGTAGACACAGTTCTATACATCATATATTATACTACATGAAGAGAAATGAAAGTACAAACTCTGGCTTCTTTACCTACAGTCCATCCACAGAGGAATTGTTTTCTCAACCCATATAACAGTGATAATTTTTTAATATGACAAAAATTAAAATTGTGAGATAGAAGAGAAATTTAAAAATGAGGTTTGTAATATTTATGGAAAAATAAGAAGATCTGATAATGTTGCATATTTTGGCTATTTGAGTAGTGTCTGTATTATTTAGGTGTATGTGTGTTTGTGTGTGTGCACATACACACATTAACAGATATTATCAGGTCTGTAAATCCAGTGAATGGTAAATTCAGGGTTTAAAAGCAAATTTGTAGGATGCCAACTTCCTGTGCTTATTCATGGACTCATCTACCAGAAGGTAGTCCGTGAAAGTAACATTTCACTTGGGCCATTAAAAATGACGTGATTTCACCTGACTTTGAGGGATGGGGCAAGGTACAGAAAAGGATGAGGGAAAAAATAATCAAAAGATAGTTTTGTTTCTGTCTATAAACAGTCAATATCTAAGAAATCACCTATAGTATAATTTTTTATTGGCTTCTTTCTTTGTTCCATGCTAATTAAATTTTCTTCCTAGCATGATAATTACTCATGCTTTCTGGAAGTGCTTATAAATGTATTTCTGTAGCTAAAACAGAATATCCTGAAAAATAAATTTCCTAGAAAAGAAATTCCTCCAATAATTCAGTAAGAAATTTTTTATGAAGCATACCACGTGCTTATATTTAGCTTGTAGTAATTACTTAAATTTTTAGAGCAGGTGTGGCTTATTCTGGCTAAAAGTAAAAATAAATACAGATAGTAATTTTAAATGACTACCTACAGTTCGCAGAAGTACCCTACAAAGATATCTGTGTACGAATTCTGCTGAACCCATAAATATGTTACCTAAAGTGGCAAAAGGGAATTGAGGTCACAGATAGAATTCAGGTTGCTAGTTAGCTGACCTTGACATGGGAACATTTTTCTGCTTATCCAACTGGATTCAGTCTAATTACACGAGTGCTTAAAAGTGGAAGAGGCAAATGTGTGGGTTAGAGAGTTGTCAGTCTGCAAAGCATGTGGCACACCTAGCTGCTTCTGGGATGTGTGGGCTAAATCAAGAACTATAAATAAAAGCAAACTTACATACAAAAAAAGAACCATAAAGAGCCCTTTAGGAATTAAGGATGTTTCCCGGCTTACAGTCATCAAGAAAACAGAGACCTCCATTGTACAAACACATAAACTGAATTCCCTTAAATAAACTAGGAGATGAATACTCCCCTAGAGCCTACAGCAAGAAACACCTCCCTGAATCCTTTGATCATAACCCAATGAGACCGCATAATGTATTTGTTTTAAACCATGAAGTTTGTGGCAATTTATTACAGCAGCAATGGAAAATTAACACGTTGTTATTTCATTTGTATTTGACTTTTAACATGAATTAAAATAATTATACTGGAACAATCGACAAATTTAGTTTACACAATTCTAGTGCTTTTAGAAAGTAAACTCTAAGATCCAATTATATTTAACACACTCAAATTTATATTGTAATGAAGATTTAGAATGTTTTTTACTTACTTTCTTTAAATATAGGCTTATTGTCATTAATGTCTGAAAGTTTAATTAATACACTTGTTGTGCCAGACAATGCTCCTGGCTGACCAATCATATCCTTGGCTTGAATGATTACCCAATACTCGTCTTGCAGTTCTCTATCCATTTTAGAAGATATTCTTATGACTCCTTTAAAAATGTAATAAAATTCCAATTATTTCATTATTAATCACGACAAATTTCTATTTAATCTCCTAACCATTGCACTATACATTATTTTGCTGTATGTTGAACCACTAAAATGTGCCAGACTGCCCTGGAGAAAAATAATAATAATAAATTAAACATCAACACTGCCTAGAGTCTAGAGTGACCATCACAATCTAAGAACACTGGTAGTCCTTAATAAACTACATGTTAAGGTAATCCACAGGTAGAAAAGAAGAATGTCTTGTTTTTTACTTTACTTTATTTTCTGCTATCTTCTCTAACATAATATCAGCTTGCTACAATTAGCTTTCTCCCTGAAACTCTGAAGTTAGTGTATTATTGATAAATGTGTAAATTACAATACCAAATTTATGAAATAAATATCATGCCTTTATTACTTTCAAGTCTACTTAGAATTATGAGATCTGAAGAAAATGACCCACAGTTATATATGTATATATAACATAGAAAAATATAATATATTCAAACTCAAGATAATTAATGATAAATATTCCAATAAATGCTTAACTTCTACAAAATTATTTGGTATAAACTAATTAACGATCACTGAAAAGAACCTAAGACAATCTTAAGACAGGTTTATAGGAAAGGGTTTAACATTTCTAAAGATTTGGGGAACACACACAAAAATAGATAATTGCCAATACCTAAATATATCAAGGACAAAATATTCATTAAAAAATATGATTTCATGGACATAAAGTTGGAAACAGTAGATACTCAGCACTACTACAGAGGGGAAGTGGGGGGATAGTTGAAAAGCTAGACAGGATCATTGGTTCCCCAAACCACAGCATCACACAATTTACCCATGCAACAAACTTGCACGTGTACTCCCTGAGCCTAAAATAAAAGTAAAAAATACAATGAACTTGTGAAAAAAAATAGCCGTATGTTATGAGTATAAAATGCACCCCTGATTTCAAGAATGAGAACAAAAAATGTGAAGTATCTCCATAGTTTTGTATTGACTATTTGTTGAAATGGTAGTATTTTTGATATATTGGATTAAATTTAATGTAATATAATTTTTAAAAAATTGTTATATGTACTTTTTAAAAGATAAATCAGATCATAACATGAGGGGATTTTAGTTGTGAACTAAATGTTTCACAAATTCAATCTATTATTTGAATCCCAGTGGAAATCATTGAATATGTTGTGCAAGAGCCGCTAGCATCTCCCTGTATGTGACTCAAGGGAGAGGTAAATAGGAATCTTTCTTCCCCATTTGCTGCACGTGCTTGACTTTCATCTTTTCCTCTCAGCCTTTAGACTATGTAAAGGATAGGTATTTCTGGATCTTACACACTTCAAAACTGATTCCTTCAGTGATTTGATCCATGCTTGTCCATACCAACTCTTCTCCGGCAATACAAGTAATAGTTTTTGCTAACCTACTCAGTATATTTTAAAAAATCAGTGTGCAGGGTAAGGGCGGGGGGTGGAAAGAAAGCATGGTCAGAAAGGTCCGGTATGACTCAGAATGTGTTTATACTCTATACACCTCCCTTTCTTCTTTCTTCTGTGTTTCTCAACAGTGGAGCCTAGTTAGTCTAATCAACTCTTTCCCACCCCAGGAATTTCCCTAATTCTTCCCATGCCCTGGAATCATCTTCCACTCTCTTCTTGTCTACAGGCTCAACTAATCATTCTGGTTTCAGGGTACTTTGCCTTGAATACACAATATAAAATCAGCCTCACTTTTTTTCTCCTACTGAAACTTTTTGGTTTTACTTCATAATTATCCACAGTGGAATGTATGTGTGCATTACTATTCATGTTTAATATCTATCTGTAAGTTCCAAAAAAGAAGAGTCCGTGATTATGTTTTGTTTTTGTTACTATTACGTATTACTTTAAATTTTGCAATGTTGTACCTTTATAAATCTAGTAAGTTGTATAACACTTGGTACATATTCAGCTTTTCTAGACCAGAATGTATCAGAGAATTAAAGCCTAATGTTTCGAGTCATCCACTGTGCATCTGGTAGAATAAAGGCTATATGCTGTTCTTGAAATAATTAAGAACATAGTCACTCAAATAATATTTTTTAGAATCTGATTCTCTCAAAAAACCTTAATTGAAAAAGGCTGAGGCATTCAGTAATTACTGAATGAATGAATAAGAAATGTTTAAAGATCCAACACAATGCTTTAGTTCTTTAAAGGTTTATAATGTAAGCTGGAAATAAGATTTTTCTTGTATTAAAAACCATAGAATTTTAGTTCTTTGGTACTTATCATGTTATCGGTTGATTAGTATATGCTTTTTTTTTCTTTTTGTCAGCAGAGACTATAAGCTCCTAAAGGAAAAAAATTATGTGGGCATATTTTTGTTTTAAACACAACAATTAATATTTGTTTAATAAATTAGGGTCATATGACTGCTTAAAAGAGAAAAAATCTGTTTTTTGATTATTTTATATTCAATTGATTAATAAAAATTTGTAGAGCAACATTACAAAAAGAATTACATATTGTATTCGTCTAAATCAGAAAGATGTAAAATCTAGAATTATTTTTAGGTGAATGTCTCATATCAATCTGTACACTTGGCCTTAGAGTTAATCTCAGTTTTTCTGTAGGGGTATGCAGCTGTATCTCATTGTGGTTTTAATATGCATTCCCTGATGACTAATGAGGCTGAGCTTTTTTAATATGCTTACTAGCTTTTTGTATATTGTTCTTTGTGAATTGCTTGTAAATGCTTTTTTCCTATATTTTTAAATGGGGTTGCTAGTCTCTTTTTCTAATTCATTTAAAATAATCCTTACATATGATTTATACTAATTTGTGGTACGGATTTGGAAAATCCAATCTCCTAACCCTAGAAATATCAGCTAAAAGGCTAAAAGTAATTCAATGCCTAGGAATTGTAATCATTTTACCTATTGACATATCAGGTCTATTGTAAACATGTTTCTAAGCAGATAATTTTGTGGACAGTTGCCTTCTTTAGAATCGCGTTAAACTTTGCTTGTTTCCTTCACAAATACCTGTTGTTGGCTCAACAGAAAAATACGGCTGGCCTTGTAGCAGGCTGTAGAGGAGGCGAGCGTTATTGCCACTTGAAGGATCATCAGCATCACGTGCTGTCACCTGGATGACTGATGTACCTTAAAAGAACATAATACAGGAAAGTAAGACGGTGGTCTTATTCAGGAATAATTCAGTTCTGTGAAGTAGCCTTTCTTTACCAAGCAAGATGATGCTATAAAATGAAAGCTCAATTCACCTCTTTGTTTTTAATTGTAAAAGTAATACCTTTTTTACAGGCTAAAGAATATAACTTTTAATAGAAGCTATTCCTAGTTTCCATATGCAATATGGAATTATTAACATGTAGATTGTTGGCATGATAAATGTAGCTATTAATTCATTGTAATGTGTGATCTATAAATTCATAAACTTTTCCAAGGTGTATTATTAGCGGAGGAATTAAAAGGAACTTGGAAATTATTTTCACCAAAATATATAGTATAGCCTGTACCTTAAACAAATAGAAGAAGGTTGATAAATATTTACAAAGATTATTGAAATGAGCTTGAAAGAGTATCCAGCTGAGGATAAGGATAGGCATAATTATATAGCTTCTTTAATTCTCTTCTCTAATATAACCACTTGCTTTGATAAATTTTTTATAAAACAAAGTAATGTTCCCCTCCCTGTGTCCATGTGTTCTCACACTGGGGCCTGTTGGGTATGGGGGCATAGGTGAGTGGTTGCAGGGGGTGGGAGGATTGGGGAAAGACAGCATTAGGAGAAATACCTAATGTAGATGATGGGGTGATGAATGCAGCAAATCACCATAGCACATGTATACATATGTAGCAAACCTGCACGTTCTGCACATGTACCCCAGAACTTAAAGTATAATGAATTAATTTTTTAAAAAAGTTTAACTAGCAAAAAAAACCCCACATCATTTTTTGTATCCTAAATATATACATTTTTTTTTGCCAATTATATTTAATAAAGCTTGATGGGAGAAAACAAAAAAAAGCAAAGTAAAATCTTGTAGATCTGGATAGCATAAGCATTCTCTTTAAAATTCAGTAACAAGAAATAAAATTATATGGAATATTTGTTTATACATTTAAAATTAGTGCTCAGATTTTTCAAAGATTTATTTAAAAATACTGAGCTTTCAAAGTATCCTCTGTAAACATGGAATTGAATGTTATGGGTCTTGGAAATATGCATTTGTTGAAACACTATGTACTGTGCCAACAAGAATGGCAACATGAATGGCACAAAATCAAATAGCTTCTGTAGTTTTGTTTACGACTAGCATCATTAATTTTCTGATCACAGCTCAATTTTATAAACTGAAACAGAGTAATAGGGATCCATTCTATACTTCACTAACATAAAATTCTTACTGTAGCTCTAAATAGTAGGTATTCTTTGCTGTTTTGTCTTAGCATTTTTATAACGCATTTTAACATTTGTTTTAATATCATACAGCATATTTTATTGAAGTAGAGTTTCTTTTTATTCATATAATTTTGGTAATACTTTTATCTGATTCAAAATCAAGAACAACAAAATGGATGAGAAAAAAATTATTTGCCTCCCTTTTACAAAACTTAATTCCTTCAACTACTCAACATGTAAGACACTAGTTTCAGATTTTTTATTTATTTATTTTTTGAGGTGGAGTCTAGCTCTGTTGCCCAGGCTGGAGTGCAATGACTCCATCTCAGCTCACTGCAACC
The DNA here is from genome assembly GCA_963574635.1 of Cheracebus regulus. Lineage (NCBI taxonomy): Eukaryota > Metazoa > Chordata > Mammalia > Primates > Pitheciidae > Cheracebus > Cheracebus regulus. Next base: position 25,744 of record CAUYQU010067646.1, on the reverse strand, counting down.
TCCACCTCCCTGGTTCAAGCAGCTGCCCAGCCTCAGCCTCCAAAGTAGCTGGGATTACAGGCACATGCCACCATGCCCAGCTAATTTTTTTTGTATTTTTATTATAGATAGGGTTTCATCATGTTGGCCAGACTGGTCTAGAACTCCTGACCTCAGGCAATTTGTCCACCTCAGCCTCCCAAAGAGCTGGGATTACAGGCATGAGCCACCAAGCCTGGCCAGTCTCAGATGTTTTAAAGTAAATGTATTGAGTAATTTTGAAAAGTTATTTCAACAAAATAGTTCATAGGGACCAACACTTTCACTGATCTATGTTGGGCAAGATTTATTCTTTTAAGTACCCTTCTATGGACTGATCCACATAGTTATCCCACATTTCCTCATTAGAATTCTCTATCATTTCTTTCCATAAGAGTTTCCCGTCCCTGATTTCTAGAACTATATTTTCTATCTTTGTCTTCAGACACCGTAATCAAAATCATAGCATTTTTAGAGTTTATGAAAATAAATTTTAGTAATATAAGTCTTTAGAGCCCCTAAGCTAGTACTAGACAAATGAGAACCAAGAAATCCAGAAAATGCAATGACTCACAGAAGATGACCTTACACTATGATAATAGAAATATGTCATACAGTAAGATTCTTTTCTCTAGTCCTGTTTTGTTAGCATACCTTTTCTATTAAAATAAATTTAACTGTATATTTTTAAGGTATGCAACATGTTATGTATGTAGATAGTAACATGGTTACTATAGTGAACCAAATTATATCTATCATCTCACAAAGTACCAAGGCTATAGAATTGGTGTAATTCAACAATGTTTTAGAAATGTTTACTTTTCAGTAAGGACTGCCAATGGCTACTAATTGATTCACTCCTTATATTTGTGTGTGAGATGTTTATATGAATATATAGGCATATATGTATAGATCTACAGGTATACATATTTTCTTATATATGTATATATATGTATCTAATTAAGATGGCAAACATATGCAGCAGTATTTCCAAATATTCAGTGATTGTAGTTTTCCCTTAATTCTTACTCATGTCTTGAAATATTGGGTGTCAAATTTAGATGAATCTTAGCAATGTTTGACTTTTATAGGATCTTAATTATCTTTATTTTAATTTATTTAGTTTTTTCCTACTTTCTTTTTCCTGTTTCAGTTATTATTAACATCATGATCTATAAAATACAGTTTAAGCAATTTTAAGTCCTCTTGGATAGTTTCTATTTTTTTAAAAGAGAGAAGTAAGCCTGTATGTTTTCCTAATCAGTAGCTTATATTCTCCAGAAATCCTTAAGAAATGTCAAGTAACATGAAGCCATCGTAATAATAATTAAATGTAAAATCAGACAGAAATATAAAACTATTTGACAAATTTTATGAAGACTTGTTATTTGTAACCGAATCAATTTGTACATTCACCTGTGGTTGTATAGTCCACACAAAACTGAAAACTGCTATGAAACCACAAAAGTTCCTTTCAATGGAAATGATTGTCTCATAGTGCCCCTTTCCTACTTAAATATAGGATAACCAACACTTGATGGTTTAATTCCTACATAATTTTTATAAGAACTTATGTAATTATTTCAATATTTGTAATATCAGAATTGTATCATGTTTGGGTCATAACCAATAATACCACAATGCTCTTTTCAAGTACTAGACGCTTTCTAGGCTTATGTAATTACTTCTGTTCATGTCCTGATTATTGTTTCCTCTCAGAATCACTCCGAAGAGGTTTATGAGAAATGTGGCTCCCATCCCCAGTCATCCCATTTCCCAGAAGCAACCTAATCATCATTATGAATTGCTGTTGTGTTCTAAAATATTATGGCTACTATTCTACATAAGAACCACTGTTTATACAGGCCATGTCTGTATCCTCATGAAACTGTTTTAATTTTATTTCCATGGAAAATATATTTTAATTTGTATATAAAGAAGAAAAGTAAAAAACACATTAGACCTATAAAGTACATCTATAAATCAACTTTCATTGGCAACAAAAACTTTTTAAAATTTATGAGTAAAAGAAAACTTTCTGAATCTGATGATGAATGCTTTTAAGCCTTGACAGTAATTATATTTAATTGTGACGTGTTAAAACCTTTCTTCTGAAATAATAAAAAAAAATTTTTTCTGTCACTATTTTTTTCAGCACTGTACTAAACTACCTAGACAATGAAATAAGGCAATATCATGCATTTATGATGCATTTATAGACAAGTAGACAAATAAATATTGGAAAAGAATAAATAAATAATTTTATTTAAAGTCAATAATATTTTTACTAGAAAATCAAATGAAATATGCATATAGTTACAGAAACATATTAAATTCATACATTTAACAAGTCAACAGGAACACAAATGCTATATAAAAGTGCATTTTTACCAGAATATATATACATATGTTATCTATTTTAGTTAAATGTATAATATATATGAAAAGAAAAAAGAATATTCAGGAATACCTAAACCAAAATTGTAACTTCTGTTAAGCAATTAAAGATAAACTAATGAGACAACTAAACTGATGAAAATACTGAATTTAGGAATTAGATGACTACTTCAAAATAAAAAGATACACAGTTTAAAAGCTATCTCAATCAAAAACCCAGTAGATTGTATAAATGATTAACTTGGAAAGACAGTTATAAAATCAATAAAACATGCATTGGAAAATGCCCAAGCATGACCTAGGCATTTTTTGTTTGTTTGGTTGGTTAATTTTTGTTTTTGTTTCTGTTTTTTTGAGACGGAGTCTCCCTCTGTCGGCCAGACTTGAATGCAGTGGCATGATCTCTGCTCACTGCAACCTCTACAAGGCAATTTTATTAAAGAAGAATACCTACAAAAGTTGCACCAATAAGGAGCAAAGGCCTAGGATAAAACTACAGCAGTTAAGAAAATAATATTTGCCCTGGAGCAATAAACAGCAAGTAGCCAACTACAGAATCATAGATAAGATTATGCAAATACAGGAAACCCCTTCATGAGAAGGTGGCAGAGCTGATAATTAGGGAAATGTTTCAGTAAATCTGCAGGGTCAGTTGGATGTCCTCATTTATCTGTCCATCTATCTAACACATATTTAGTGATCTACAATTTAGCACTGCTCTACATTATTCACAAATATCAGTTTAAAGCAGATTGTAGATTCAAATGTGAAACATGAATAAGAAGAAAAATAAGAATATAAATATTGGAATAATAAAACTTTCAGAAAAAACTAAAATAAAGGGGAAAAACCAACCATTTCTTAATCAGGGCATATATACGAATATAATATTTATGGAAAACATGTAATATTCCTGGTGAGTTTTATATTTATCTCAATGCCCAAATCTCTTTTTTGGTTTGTTAAACATATTTTTTGTTACTCTTCCCTGGATTGGTTACTTTTACTCTACTGAAGTGGCACTGAATAGGGTAGCATATTTAGCGGGGTATTGTCTGATAAAAACGTGAAGCATGGTACAGGTCATATATATATAACCTCTTTAGCCTCTCTTCATTCATTTGATGAACATTTTATTCTGATAGCATTAATACTTGCAATGTGGATCTTACTACATTAGTGAATCAAAAATAAATTCTCCATATTATCCTATAAATAGTTATTTCTGAAAGAAGACAAATAATGTGTGTGCACATTAATAAAATCTTTTATAGAGAAGATTTTAACATTATACATAGCACCAGAAGAATATGTATTTACATCATTTAATGAGTTTCTTAGTTTAATTATTTTATCATACACTGCCTTGGGTTATCGTTTGTCCTCTTTCAGATTTATCTATGTCTTAAGAGAAGTCTATTTATTGCTCATTTGTCTGACACACTGTTTCTCACACTCCATGGAAGAAACCATGAGTACAAAGCAAATGTTTGACAAGTTTACTCTGACTTATTTTAATGCACGTAGTAATAGTCATTTTGAAAACAGAAAATCCAGGACAAATGATTTTAGGACATGATGACAGAAAAATAGAAGTAAAGCAGCACTATCTTGGGTAAAACTGGAGATCTGATCACTCACTCTACCTTAAGACAACAGTGACAATGTAAAGTGACCACCAGAATAACACACAAAATGAAAATAATCCAGCATGAATATGTGTACATTGAATTCTTGCACCCTTAAATCCTGTTATTCCCCTCTAATACACCTTCTCGTAATCAGAATTGGGTAACAACCAATTGACGGCAACTCTGAAAAGTTTAAATCAAAAGATCCTTGAAATAAAATTAGCAAGGAATGCAAACATAGAATGAGAAAACCCTTTTTGTGGGGAAAGAAGGGTCCAAAGTTCAGCATGCATCCCTGAGTAGGATCATTGTGGCTGGATTAGTGATGGCAGTCGTATTTGGAAATGCAAAGAATCAAAATAACTGTACTCTTGCATCCTAAAGAGCCTTTTAAGTCAGTTTGTATCCATCCTAAGTGAACAAACGTGTATTTAGAAAAACATATTCTCTTAGAATCATATTGTAATTAGAGTAACTTATCAGTTCACTTATTCTAATAATAGACATACAAATATAATAATTAATATAATAATCCTGGGCTCCATTATTGTGTAGATAGTTGATGTTGTTTGCCTGTATTACTCTGGAGAGACTTTTCATAATTGCAAATTTAAAATATTAGTTCTGCCTTTCTAGCTCGTTTCCGAATCTTGGCAACTTTTCATTGCAAAAGGTCTTTATAAAAATAAGTTTAACAAAATATTTGACTTTTCTGGTTTTACCAGTCACATTCTTTGCAGAAATTTATTGTAACATAGGTCAGCGATCCTTAACCTTTTTGGCACCAGAGACAAGTTTCGTAGAAGACAATTTTTCCATGGTCAGAGTGGGGAGTGGGCATGAGGATGGTTTGGGGATGATTAAAGTGCATTACATTTATTGTGTCCTTTATCTCTCCTTTATCCCTACTATTACTACATTGTAATATATAATAAAATAACTACACAACTCACCATAATGAGGGATCAGTGGGAGCCCTGAGCTTGGTTTCCTGCAACTAGATAGTCCTACCTGGGGGTGATGGGGAACAGTGACAGATCATCAAACATTAGATTTTCATAAGGAAAAGGCAGCCTAGATTCCTCACAAGTGCAGTTCACAGTAAGGTTCACACTCCTATCAGAATCTAATGCCATTGCTATATGACAGGAGGTGGAGCTCAGGTGGTAATGCAAGCCAGGAAGAGTGGCTATAAATACAAATGAGGCTTAGAGGTTTCGCCTGCTGCTCACCTCCTGCTGTGCGGCCCGTTCCTAAGAGGCCATACACAAGTACCAGTCCATGGCCTGGCTGATGAGGACCCATGACTTAGGTGACACAGGATGTAAACTTGCACCAAGTGTTTGAAAGGAAAATTTTAGTTTGGTAGTCTCTGGAAATTGCATTTACTGATATATTTTTCATTTTTATGACAGAAAATTTTACTGCAAAAATAGTATTTTAATAGAAGATAAAATATTTGTGTGTGTGAAGTGAAGCATTCTTGTAATTATGTTTAAAGGTGCAAACTTGTATAAAACTACATAGAAATTTTGAAAATTGAGAACATTAATGACAGCATCAATAGTAATTTCTCCAAATATCAGCTCTATTCTGACGTCACTGAGTAAAACCTGATGTAAAGGTAGTATAACTCTGTCTCTGTTGAGTTATGTGAATTTTATTATTAACCAGGAGTTTTGCAGAGGTCTAAACGATTCTCATGCAGATGTTTAACATGGCTAACAAAACTTTATTAAATGATGTCCTGCGTTATGTAACATAGAATGCTTTATCCACTGGTGATTACCGGAGGCATCTAAACATAAAAACATAAAAAGCGATAAATTTTAATGTGTGATTAATTTAGATATTATGTACGCAATAGAGAAGTTAAGAACTGTGGCAAGGGCATTTCGTAAAGTACATTTATTATGGAATACTAAAGTACAAGTTCCACAGTATAGTATAGTGTTTGAATGGCAAGATTTCAGCTGTAGATTTCAGAAAGACATTTACTCTAATATATTATATTTTATTGAATTCAATAGTAAGAAGATTAACTTTTTTTTGTAGAATGGAGATATAAATTTGGTGGAAAAGCTATTTCAGTTTAGTACGAGTATACTTTGATTAATCTGAAACAAATTTATTGAGATGTTGAATTGTATAATTGTCAACTTTAAAGCAATACAGATTAAATAATATTATATTGACCCAACTCTACATCTGTAATTTCTGTAACAATAAAAAAGATAGAAGACAAATGAGGTGATCAAATGATCAAATGCATGATGTACTGGTCTTATGGGTGTATCTGCTTACTCCTTCTCATTGAGAACTTACTTTATTAGTAAGAGGATAGTTATTTTTCTACAAGTACTGACTGATCCATTCTTGCCATATTTATACTTGAGCTGTAATTACTCTACAACCTAAAATCTTGAAGTGAAATTCAAGAAACAGTTAATATTTTCCCACTTGTCATCTTAATTGGGCAAAGCATTCTTCCATTTTCTTGTTTTTCTGTCCATAGTTACCTGAAAACCAGGTCATTTTTATTATTTTGTCCTGTATTTTTGACACCTCTACTTTTTATAATCTGCGATAATAGAATTTAAGTGAAACAATTTAGACTGTGTTTAAGAAATCAAACAATAATATATTTAGAGGAATAAGAAGAGAAATTCATCCCAGTCTCAATCACGTTCAACTCATGTGCCCAAAGTCATGATATTTACAGAATCTAATATTCAAATGTAATAAATTTTAAAAATTAATAATTTTTATTTTCCTGAGAATTAAATTAAATTTGTATAGATTTTACATACAATGATGAAGTTAATTTAATATTTCTATAAAAGCTCTGCTTTATGACATATTGTGCCATATTGAGGATGATTACATTTTATATATACTTTTCCAAAAAATGTATATTAAAGTATTGTTTAATAATTACAGAAGTTATTGTAACCTACTATATTTGAATTTAAAATCTGAAATGCTGTAATAAACTTCCTTAACTAGTAAGGTAAACAGAGTTTTACTCATCAGTTTTCTCCATTCATTTTCAAAAGCATCCAGTTTTGAAAATTTAATAAAATGATCAATAAATGTAAGGAATGTTGAACACTCACTAATATTGAAAATGATGCACTCAGTGACTGCAGCTATGCAAAATTTGGTGAAGAATATTTATTTGGAAAAACTTCAAAGAGAGTAGATAGAGTCTTTTTACTAGACAATATATTCACCTTGCTTTTATTAGGCAGGAAATATGTGAAAGTAAATTTTAAAGAAATCAGGTTTAAATTATTTTCCTTTTACATTTGCACATACACAAACATATAAATAAAGTGTATTAACACTAATTATCATTCTTAATGTTTACAACATCAATATTTATTTCTTACAGTTATTTTCCACATAACATGACTTGTTAATGTATGTTTTACTTTTAGCAGGATTTTGTTCTGACTTGCAGAAGATAAGTTATCCGACTCTGCTTTGTCTTAATTACTTATTAAGTAGCATGCTACATGTATTTTAAATGCCCCTTCTTTTTTTGACATTATAAGATTTTAGGTAAAACTATCAATTGTTATTGAAATGGAAGATTATATATGTGATAGGCTGGCTATTCAGATATAATTTCAGAATGATTTCCCTGAACTTCACATCTCCTGATATCCTCTATCTATATCCTAAACTAGTCTAATCACTTATTTAGCATTTTTGTCCACCATGCACTCATTCATTTTTTTATTCAATCATTCCAAACCTCAGTGACTATGACTCCTGGTCTAATAAATCTTATATTTTTGTATGGAAGGAAAATAACAACTTTGCAAATCCAAAGTGACAAGTGGGAAAACACAGTGTTTTATCTCAATTCTACTTGAATATTCTAGTTTTAAAGTAATTGCATTTCAAATATAAATGCAGTCAATAAAAGCCCATCATTACTTTAAATAAATTTGTGTTTAATAAGCAACAAGTTGTTAATAATTTTCTTGATTTTATCTCATGACATAATGAATTGTGGATTTCTTTTAGTAATTTAAACCAAATTCTGAGTTCAAGTGCAGATTCAGGCAGTTCACTTCAATACAAAAGAAATATATGTAAGAAAAAGAAACAGTAAAATGTTTGTAATAGTTGTTCTTTAAAGAATGAAGTAGCTGGCTAGGAAATTTGGAAGTAAGGTCAATATTCAAAAACTCAAATGTCTGTGGATATGAAAGAGGGTGAAGAATTAAAGTTATATTTAGGTAATATAATCCAGAGTATTCATTAATTTAATATTGAGATTGAGGAAAAAGGAGAAATCACATAAAATTTTGTTGCTTGATTTATTTACTTCAGTGTCAACAAAAATGCAGAAATGCTTCAGAAGGAAACCATTGGTAGAAGGTTGACAAAGCAATAGAAATATTCACTGATTTCCATATACAACATTTCTAATAGCAACTCACCATCACTCAGTTGGCCTCTCCCTATCATGGAAAGGCATATAAAGTGCTCATTGGTTTTTGCATGATTTCATACAAAGTCTAATGGCACTGACACAGTAGGTATTGATTATACAAATTGAAAAGATAATTTGTACATATATCTCACATTCCAATGCACAAAGGATTTGTGATAGCCAGATATTGCATACACCAAACCATGTTTTGCAATTTCTCTGAACACCTACAGTGAAGCTGCACTGATACCATGATACCAATAATTCTCTCGTGGGCGAACTACTCAACTCTGTAAAATGGCTGTTTTGTACCTCTTCTTCTCTAAAACTTTACCCATGTGCTGTCAAATACTGCCTTTGTATTATACTTCTGATAAAATAGAAATATTTTACTTATGACTTTTGGTCTATTTTATCAGTCACTGATAAAATAGAAATATTTATTAACTAATTTGTTATGAACAAATATGTTAATCTATAATCTTTCTCTTCTGTAAGTACAATGGATTCTGTGAGCCTTTCTTTCTTTTTTTTTTTTTAAAGCATAGTTTTATAAAAGTTATATCCCTTTCATTTTGCTTCAAGAATATTCTCTGGGATGATTTCCTATCATATATAACTGTACTGTTCAATTTCCTTTCTTAAAAAAAAATTGAATAGTTGTAAACAAGCAAAACATCCCCTCGACCTTCATCTTTTTCTGCCTAGTGTCTCACATCTCATTTTCTCCCTATAGTGTAATACCTTTTAGACTTGGCTTAATTCATTGTTACTTCCTCTTATTCTTCCTTTTATGCCATACAATAGTCTTCAGCAAACTGCACAAATTTAAAGAACACAAATTAAACCACTGTACTTATCAAGAAACCAGGGATCTTCAACTTACCAAAACAAAAGTCACCACTCTGTCTTAATCTTAGCCTCACAGCAGCATTCCACACGGTTGAGGGAATCTCTCCTTTTGGAACATATTTCCTCATATCTTTCTCTTCTTCCTGCAACACTTGCCAATCCCACCTCATTCTAATTTGCCAGCTGACTGCTTTTTGCTTAACAGTCAAGCCAGCCTGGATGCTTTTCTCTTCTCCAGCTACATTCTCTGCCAAAAGGATCTCATTCACTGTTGTGTCTGACATATGTGCTATAGGTCAATGACTTCCATATTGATTCATGCAGTCATAAGCACTCTGCTAGGGAATTTTTTTTCCCTAGAATGTGGCATGGATGGGCTCTGTGTATCATTCACCTCAAAGATCACTTCCTAAAATGTCCTGATTCCTCCAGACAGTTAATAATCATCATACCTCACCCATGCATAACACTTTTATAATATACATTATCATATGTTATCTTCTTTAATTAAAAAACTTTTTCTTTTTGTATATGCTTCATATTAGCAGGTAACTCCTTTATCTCCTTTACAATTCTATCTATAGTTTCAAAGGAAGATTCTTTGCAAATGTTAGATTCGTAATAAATGCTTGTTAAAGAATAAGAAGGAGGCAGAGGAAGAAAAGGAAGAAGCAGAGAGAGGATGAAAGGGAATAAGGAGAGAGAGAGGAGAGGGCGGTAGGGGAAAAGAGGAGGAGAAGGAGGAGGAGGAGAGTGAGGAGGAGGAAGACAAACTGTTTCTTTGCCTAGCTACCAAAATATAGTAATTTAAAGTGCTAATTACATCTAACAATAATGTGTCTTGATATACGTTACATAAGAAAATTTGCTTCTGCTGTATTTAAAGACCTAAGATGTTCTAAACAATGTAGAGCTACATCTTTAAATTCCTACCTGGAATATTAAAAAATAAACAATCAGGAAATTATGTGATAGAATAGGTATTTGTAGAATCATTTTCTAGTGAATGAATTAATGAGGTAAAGTAGTTATAAGCATATTACCATAATTTCAAATGATTGTTATCAAATCACATTTATTTGTCACTGTTAAATAAATTTTTGATTTAAGCTTTATGGTGTATTGTGCTATGAAAATGTTTTGAGTGAATGACTGAGAGAAATTTTGCATAATCACAATTTCCCCTTTACTGGAAAGACATTTCTTATTTCCAAGACACTCAATTCTTATATCTTATGGAAACCATTCTCTCCTAAATGTATTATATTTAAAATATTAGCAAGAACAACGTTGGGTTTTGAAAAGGATCTTCAGATAAATACAGCCACACATAGGTGTTCAACCACTTGGTTTTGTCCCAGTGGTTTTGTTTTATGGTTTTGATATATACAGTAGTGTGTAATAAATTCATTTTTCATATTTCAATATGTATATCTTGTGGGATTATCTTATTTGCTTTTATGAGATACAAAATATACTTTTTTTAAAAAAAATCTTGTAATTAAGAATCTAGTAAAGGAACAGGCCAAATAATATTAAGAATTGCTCGAATAAACATGTCTAAACTCATTTTATTTCTGTGAAGACTGTGATGGCATTTTAATAACATAAATCATTTTTATGTAGTATCTTTATTTTTTAAATTTTGATGCATAGTATAATTTTTCAAATATTTTACTTAAACATATTTGAGGAAGGAAGTTCCAGTATAGAACTTTAAATCATCTACTTTCAAAACATATCCTTGAAATTTTAAACCTGCTTTCATTGTTAATATATCTTTGATGTAAATTAATATGCAATACCTTCTGGAGACATCTCTGGTACACTGGCCTCATAAGGTTCATCTAGGAATTTTGGTTCATTGTCATTGATATCCGAAACTTTGATGACAAACTCAGACTCAGGTTCCACAGCCCTTCCAGTAGTGATGTCTATTACCTGGGCTCTTAAGGTGTAGAGGGATCGCTCCTCTCTATCAAGCTTCTGTATGGCATATATGTCACCTGTTCTTTCATCAATGATAAAAGTGTTTCCAGCTCCAGCTCCCAAAAGCTTGTACTGGAAAGAATTGTTTCCATTGTCTAAATCAGATCTGAGCTGCAAATGCAAATAGGAATCATTTAATTTCCAAACATCTGAATTAGACAAATCAAATTTAAGAATTTTCTTTTCATGTATGTTAATTATTCCCCAAGTTAATGATATTATGTTATTTTCATATTACATTAAATGAGGTAAAATTTTAACATCAAGATTAAAATATATCTCCAAGAAAAGGGAAGAGTAAATATTTAGTGTAAAGAAGTATACAAATTTTTTTATTCTAAACAAAAACAATAATAATTAAATAAAACTTCTTTTTTAAGTTATTGCACAACATAGTTGGTTCAATTTTGACTTACAATTAAATTCTTAGTCACTAAAACCACACTCTCAAATACTTATACTAGATTGGGACCTAGAGATGGATAGAAAGATAATTTAATGACATTTAAACTGCGATGTTCTACCTCTTGACTACAAATACATAAAAACAAGAAAATATTAGGATGAAAATTAAGGTTTATAAAGATAAAAACTAGGGTTTATTAGTATTTATTACATGTCATAAAATCTATAAATTGCTCTAATTAGTGTTCTCAAATACTTCTCATATTAATATAATGAAATGAATATTATTGATATGATCAATCTTCCTACAGAGAAGAAAAGTGAGATTTTGTTTTATAAACGTTTTTGTAGTCACATGGTCTTTGTGTAGACATAGGATTTACGCCACGAGGCTATCAAATTTTCTATGAGGCTGTCAGATTTTAGATTCTCCCCTGACAACAACTCAGTAACATGGTCTTTGGCCCCTTGGGTTTTAGCCAGAAAGTATAAAACTTCTTCTCAATATAGTCTACCTAATTCTCAAATATATAATTTCAGCATGTGCTCTCATTTTCATATTTTCAAAAGCAACATAAATTTGTTCATCATTCATACTGCTGAGGTATTATTTAGAATTTTGAATTTATCTGTAACAGAAAACAAGTCTAATTTTGATATAATTAAAATGATCACATAGTTTTTCATATCTAAATTATTTATACCTAAGAGAAGTATGTCATGATTCTCTAATCATTGTGAATCCACATTTTCTTGATTCACCATTTATAAAAATGCTCTTATTCAAAGTACGAGTTCTGAAAATTTACAAAGATAACCATGAAATACAGTTGTAAAAAAATTCATATTTTTTTCTTATGGCTCAAGTTATAATTTATTATTCTGGATAAATTAATACACTTTCTATGTGGTTGTGGAGAAAATCTAAAGGTAATAGTAAGTAATTTAGCATTTTAATAATGTGCTGAGTATAAATGCTATGTAATGGAACAAATTGAGAAAAATAACATCCAAATTATCTTTCTGCTAATACTTCTTTTAATTTGGTAATTCTTAATTATTCATAAATAATTATTCAATCATGTAAGAAATTGAGGAAAACAAATATATAGTCAAATCAATATATCAAGTGAGCAATGTATGGTTCATATTTAAAAAATAATATTTCATTGTTGTTTGATAATTTATTTAATATTATAATTAAGGCAAATTAAATTTAGTAATAAATAAATATATTGCAAGTATATGTACAGTGTAATTTTCAAAGACAAGCGAGCTTGACATTTTTAGGACCCAGATTTAAGGGAAGACAGAAATAAAAATGAAAAAGATTACTTGAACCCTTGCCTCTTAATGTCACAAAATGCATGTCAAACCCATTTCAATCAAATGTCCTCTGATATTATACAACTTTCTATACTTTTTTTCAAAAAATATTTTCCAAATTAGGCTGCTACTATCAATTTGCTAAACCAATATCACTTCAAATGTTCACTTAATTGTACCCTCAATCTTAATCGTTTTTCAAACAAATGGATCAAAGAGAGAGTTATTTTGAAAACATCAGCTAAATTGTATCTTTACTAAATCTTTTTACAAGCACCCAAACGCTCATTATTATTCTTTTTAAGTCAGTGATCTGCTTGTTTCTTAAGCCCAGTGAGTTCGTGTAGCAGGAAAACATTTGTCAGAATAGTTTCGCAAGTATTTTTGTAGAATGAAAAAATAGGCAAAACCAATCACTGTGTGAAAAGAGGTAAGTGAAGATTCATGTGGGGATAGAAACAAACAATCTAGAAAATGTGACAGCCCCACTGGTAGCCTTTGTTCCAATTACACTGGTGTACTTCCCTACAACACGTTATTTACTAAAAGCCAACAGCTGATTGTAGCCTGTCACCCTTGCAGTGATGGGAGAGCATATGGTGCTCTGTGCAGTCCACTGTAAAGGTAGTAGAGACTCAGTTACCGAGTCCACACATAGCTGTGGACCTTGTTAGTGCCATCCGTGTATACTATTTACTTGCAGTCAGAGTAGAAAATAAAAAAGGATGAGAAATATTACTTGTAACAGGTGTGTGTGTGTGTGTGTGTATGTGTTTACAATACACCCTCCTTCCTACACATTTTGAAATACTTGCCTAAAATCCTAATCTAAGCCTTTAGTTGAATGTACTCATATATATTTGGCTGATAACATAGGTGAACTTCTATGGAATTCAGATACCATGCTAACACTGCAGCTCTCCTGAAAGGGCTAGAAAATGAGAGTTAATAAATTTTGAGTGCTTCACCCTTTGGGCCCAATTAAATTTTAGTGCCAGTTAATTAGCAGTTTAACTTATTTCAGTTCATTCATCTAGAGAAAAAGCCTTACGGAAAAGGACATGATATTGTAATTACCTTTGTTTAAAGAAAACAAAATAATAAAATACAAACCAAAAACATAAATAAGATGTATTTTGTCTCATTAAGGAATTATTCTTAAAATATATTTGTTTAAGAAAGTGAACATAATTATTCCTTTTTCTTTAACTTTACTAATCAGTTGAAGTGTGTAGGCTCCTGAAGCTACTTAACTGTAAAAGAATATGGTATTAATCTGCTTCATTAAAAATGAATGAGGGGTAAATCAACAGCTACTTAGCGTAACAGAAAATTGGGCTAAATACTGTTGGTAAATGATACTTATCTCTGTGACTGCTTTGATCCATACCAAAAACAACACCATCAAGTTTACAGATGTTGAAAGTGAGGGCTGCGTTTTCATACAGGATACTAAAGTGAAATTTAAAAACCAGAGCTATACCTCTTCTAGATTTTAGTGGATGTTTTAGGTGCTTGCAAATCTGAAACAATTATTGACGCTAATGTTTGAAGTTTTTTAATAGTTTCACTGTTGCAATGTGGAACTCATAAAATCCCCAAACTTCTCCAACATGTTTATTTACATTATTGTGCAATTTACTGTAATATTTTAAACAAGTAAGTACCTGGCCGATGTGATGACTAGTCGTATTCATTTCCTCTGGTACAAAAAATTGGTTCCATATCCAGCCACGCTTCACTCTCAAATGAGATCCCACTGGCTGCTCGACTTTCTTTGTTTGAGAGTTTTCTGTTGCTCTAAGACAAGGCCATAGGAGAGGAATTCCAAACATAAAAGGCAGCAGTAAACAACAATTCATTGTGATGACTCTTTTGATTCCTTACTCTTCAGAGGACACAGGATGTCACAAACAAAAATCCTGCCTTCTTTTACAATCTTTTTGTTTCTGTATATCTTCTGTGTGCCTAAAACGTCAGAAACAAAACAAGATTTGACATTTTCAAATAACATTTTTTCACATAATTACTAGACAGGTTACAATTTTTGCATCTGACAAAAATGGAATAAAAATATACATTTAATTTATCTCCCAATTAAGCTGGCTAATTATATTTTGTAGCTCAGCAATAATTTGATTAGAATAATTACAAATTTCCACTTAGGCACTGCTAGTTTTAAACTGCAGTCATAAATCTGCCTGAAGGTTGAAAGATTGCTCTGGGAGTCTCCTTGATTGACAGCTGACATTGAGATAGACTTCCTTTTAACTTGACTTGCTTACTTTCTCCATTCTTTCTCGGTAAAACTCAAACTATCTTATTAAAGCAACAGTCAATCAGGGAGGAAAAAGTCACATCTTTCCTTTTTTTATTTGATAGAGATAATATCCCTTATCTAATTTCCCAAATTGTGATATTTTATGTAGTAATTAAATAGACAAAATGGCAATTCAGCTTAAAACTGGGATTTCAATAATCAGTTATACTGATGCCATAAAACACTCTGAATAGAAAGCTTGTGCAGGGTATTTACTCTTTTTTAATTTCAAAGACATGGGAAAGAAGTGTTTATTAGCTTAATGAAACAGTAATCTTAAGGCAATAAATATAAAATTATAGTACTTGGGTAAGAATGGCTGAATGTTTGCAATCTGTAAGAACGATTTGAAATGTATCTTCTAGTTTTTAAATATTATAAGAAAAATCTCTGCTTACTGAGTTTTATATTTAAAACTTTCTATTGACTTAAGGCTGTGTCTTCATGATTGGTAATTCTAATCCTTATGTGTAACTGAATAGTTTTGCATTTTCAACAACTACATTCAGCCAAATTAGATTTACTTATTTATTTATTTATTTATTTATTGGTTTTCAGGAAGAAAAATAATTTTGTGAGATTCACAATGGAGTTTAATGCTATATAATCAACAGAAAAGCCAGAGTCCATGTTAAGAGTTTTTCTGCATGGTTATGTTTTGAATCTTCTGCATGTATTTTTGAGTAACTCCTTAGAGATTGTTTAGGTCTTTGGCTTGTGTTAAGAAGAGTTGTTAAAAAAAAAAAAAACACCTAATTAAGAAACTACACAGGGATTCTGTGGTCCCTGTGTACTCGCTTTAAGCAAATGTATTCTTTATTAAAAGTTACTTAATGAAGGTCATAGAGGAATTCAGCTGAGGTGTTATCTTTATGGTAAGTATTTTAAATTCAGATAAATCTGCCCTTTAGAAATTGCTAAAATATATATTTTTGATAGCTGATGAATAACAATATTTGGAACTGGTACAATTGTATCCATGAGAAACATTTTTTGGTAAGTTTGACAAATTATCACCAACATTGATATGAAGTTCACTAGCCATATTTCAGTGAATATAATTCTTGTTAACTTTATATTATGATATTTTGATACATATAAAGATACATCAAATAGTGTAATGAATACCTAGATATCATTACCCTGCTTCATTATTTACCAACACATGGTCAATATTGTATCATCTCTACTATACATGCTTACTTTTTAATATTAAAACAAATTTCAAATGTCACATTATTTTAACCATTGAAGACACACACACATACACACACACACGCATAAATGCTTTGTATGTGTTTACAGACTTTTAAAATAAGATTTAAATATGTCCACACGATGCAGTTTTTGGATACATTTCTCAATTCTGATGTGGTCTACAGGTTTCCTCTCTCTATTTTTAATTTTCCTTTCCATTCATATACTGAAGTATCAAGGTTATTTGGCCTATACAGTTACACATAGTCTGAATCTTGCTAATTGCTTCACTGTGGTATAATTTAGTATGTTTCTTTATCCTCCATATTTTTATAAATTTGTAGGGACTTGATTAGATGTAATATAAAATATTCCTCAAAATATTCATAGTGGATTCTTGTTGCCTGACATCTTTAGTAGACTAGGACACTAAAATATATTTTCAAGAAACTAGAGGAAAGGTTGAGCATGTTAAGTAGAAAAATTGAAAATATAATAAAGATTAAACTTTTAGAGAATGATACTACAAAGTCTGTGATAAAATATACCACATATGATTAATGGTATATTATTCATCACTGAGAAAAAAACAGTTGAAGACAGAAATATAAATCATCTGTAAAAAACATAATGAGAAAAAAGTTAAAAAATTTAAAATGAACAAACTATCATTGAGTTGTGAGACAATTTTCAAACATCCACATTTATGTATAATTGCAGTTCCTAGAACTAATGAAATTTAGAAACTCATACATCCAAAATGTTTAACAAAACTTAAAAACAGATATTTAAAAAATTATACCAAGGCACATCATGATTAAATTACTCAAAGCCATTAATAAAGAGAAAATCTGAAAGGTAGTCAGAGAAAAGACATGTTATATATAGAATAACAAAGATAAAGTTGATAGCAGATGTCTCATCTCAAACAATGCATGCCAAATGATGGTGCAGCAACATTTTTAAAGTATTGAAAATGAAATCAATGCCAACTGAGAATTTCTCAACAAAAGACAATGATTTTTTGTAAAGAGATCAGCTTAACTGAAAGAGAGGAAACTGAGCTGTCAGGTATCGGAGTAGCTAATTCAAAGAACAAGTAAAAAATTAAAGAGGTAAGCCTTTAGTCACTTACTGCAATGGTATACGCAAGAGGCTAAAACCAAAGAAATCGTTGCCTCTCCTTTTTTTCATTTCCTCCCTGGAACAGCACTCTCACTGAATCAGAGGATCAGCACAGACATGTGGATTATTTCATTATAGAGGTAATGGTACAAAAAACTATGTCATTTTTATGGACCCTGGCATCAGGGGGGAGTGCCAGAGAAGTGCTAAGAGTGAAAAAGTACTAAGTACATTGCCAGAGTGGGAAAGCGTCTTCAAGGTTCGCCCAGTTTGCTCAATAAGGAGACTTCATCAGAGATACTTGAGAAAGATCTGTGCCCAAGACCACGGATGAAGAGGGAATAAAAACACTAGGGCTGGGAATGTAAATACAAGAAGAGCATGACCTGACAGAAGGGACTCTGTCCTTGACTGCAGCTCCTTTCAGAGAATGCAATCCATTGGTTATGCATCAAATCTGGTGTGACAGGGGAATGTTTTCGAAGTGAATACTGTACTGCCAGGTCAAGTCTTTATAGTTGCCTATAGCCAGACCTGAAAAATCACAGTTTTTACCTCAAAGTCTCATTCCTAATCTTCAATAAAGGAAAGTGGGATGAAGACCCTTTCTGCTGTACATCATCAGCACACAAGGGGAACTGCAATACAATAAATGATTAAAGAACTCCTTCAAGAAGAAATAAAATAACAGTAGAAGGAAATCTGGATCTATGCAAATATAGAATCTCCAGAAATGGAAGCTATATCAGTAAATAGAAAGACCTTTTGTAATTATAATATCATTAAAGCATAAATGGCTGCTAAAACAAATATAACAACAAAGTATTGTTGGGCATATATCATATACAGAAGTAAAATGTATGAAATTAATAGCACAAAGGTCAGAAATATGCTTTTTTAAACTTCACAAACCATGTATAAAGTGGTATAACTTAAATTAGATTATAATAAGGATAAATGTGCATACAATATACCTAAAGCAACTACTAAAATAACAGAGTTAACTACAGGCTACAAAATAGATAAAACTGAAGCCCAGTGAATACTCAATCAAAAGAAGAAATAAAAGGAAAAAGTGATCAAAAGACAGGTGCAAAAAATGTACAAGTAGCAAACTGGACCACTTAATATTAATAATAATAATCACAATAAATGTTAATGGAATAAAAACAAAGTAAGAGAAAAAGATGATTAGATTAGATTTTTTAAAAGACTCAACTGTATGACTTTAAAAATGACTTCAAATATAAAGGCACAGTAGGTAAGAATTTGAAGAATGAAAAACATATATCTTACTAACTCTAGTCAAAAGAAAGCTAAAATGGCTATAATAATGTTTGATAATATATAGATTTTGGAGCGAATAATGTTAACAGTGATAATATCATTTTATAATTATAAATTTCATAATTA
Organism: Cheracebus regulus; assembly: GCA_963574635.1. NCBI lineage: Eukaryota > Metazoa > Chordata > Mammalia > Primates > Pitheciidae > Cheracebus > Cheracebus regulus. The sequence continues at coordinate 6,624 of CAUYQU010067646.1, read as the reverse complement.
TAAGTGAGAACATCATTTCATAATATAAAACAATATTATAATAAATTATGTCAATTCATTAACAGGGCACAACTATTCTAAATTTTTATACACTTACTAACAATGCCTCAAAATAGATGAAATAAAACCTTATTGTATTACAAGAAGAAACAAATCGATTCAGTTCTATTCAACATTATACTGAAAATTCTAGCCAATGAAATAAGAAATGAGAAGCATCAAATTAAAAAGGTAAAATAAAAGCATGCTTATTTTGTACAGGGCATAATTACACATATAGAAAATCTTATTAAATTTATGAAAATACTGGTAAAATCAATAGGTAATTTTAGCAGGGTTAGATGATACAGGGTCAATATTAAAATCAATTATATCTCCATTTACTAGCAATCTATAATCAAAATTCAAAGTTTATGCAACTATATATTTATAATAATATAAAGAATTCAAATATTGGGAGATAAATTTAACAAAAACGTGCAATACCTCTATGTTGAACATGATAAAATACTGCTAAAAGGATTCAAGAAAAATCCATATAATTTATTATGATATTGGATCAGAAAACTCAAGTGGTTAAAATGTCAGTTATCTCCAAAGTGTTGTATAAGCACTATTGAAATAAAATGCAATTAAATAAAATTAAAACACAAATTAAATTAAATTCCCAACAGGTATTTTTATAAAGCTTACATGCTAATTCTATAATTCTGTATGCAAAAGCATGGGACTTAGAATAACTCAAAGAACATTTTAAAAGAAGATGAAATTTGGCAGACCATGGCATCTGGCTTTAAGATATAATGCCTACAGTAATCATTACTGTAAAGTATTGGATCGACAAATAATTTAGTAGAATAAACCAGAAAGTGCACAAATACACCTACCTATATGTGATTAATTGATTTTTGAAAAAGTTCAAAAACCAAATCAATGGAGAAATAACAGTATTTGTGCTAAAACACCTGGGTATTCACTTGAGAAAAAGATACTTTGATCCATAATCTATCATGCACAAAGTCACAAAAAATGAATACAAATTTAGATGAAATACTTGTAATTTCTTTGGCAAAAATTTCTTACAATTTCTAAACTACATTTGCTAAAAATTGATAAACTGGACCATATAAAATTGAGATAATCATTGTATCAGATCCCATTGCTACTGGAAAGAATTCCCACAAACAGTGTCTTAAAAATAATATACATTTATTGTCTTACAGTTCTACAGATCAGATGTTTCAAATGAATTTCACTGGACGTCAGAAAGTCAGAAAGGTCAGGGTGTCAGAAAGGTCATGCTTCCACCCAAGTCTCTAGAGGAGGCTCTTTCTTTACATTTTACAACTTCTCAAACTGTATTCCATTCCTTGGCTCATGTCCCTCTTCTAGACCAGTAGCATAGCATCTTCAAATTTCTCTCTGTCTTCACATTGGTTTCTCTTTGTTGTGTAAAACTTACCTCTTCTCCCTTTTATAATGACACTTAAAATTGCCTTTAACACCTGCTTGGATAATTCAAGATAATCTCCCTATCTAAAGATCCTTAACTGAATCTCATGTTTATTTATGGAGGTAACAGTCTTTGGTTTTAGGAATTAAGACTTTGATATCTCTGAAAGCCATTATGTGGTCTGCGTCAGATGGGAAGTAAATGAGAAGACAAGCCACAGACTGAGCAAATATTTGTTAATTATATATCTTGCATTCAGAATTTACAAGAACTTTCAAAGCTTGGAAACAAAAATTCATCACAAAATTTTTTAAATAAGCAAAACATTTGAATAGACATATCACAAAGAGTCAACATATAAAGAAAGTGTGATATGTCTATGCAATGATATGATACTTAATAGTGAGAAGAAATGAACTACTGACACAGTAACATCTCAAAATAATACTGAGTAAAATAAGCCTGCCAACAAATTCATATTGTATGTTTCTTTTTGCATCTAATTTTAGAAAATTTAAATCAATCACAGTGACTGAAATCAGACTAAGAGCTGAGGAAAAATGGGAATGGGAGGAAGAGTAGGAGGAACAATAATGAAGGGGCATGAGGAGACTTGAGGGTAGTCATGGTTGTGCTCATCATCTGTATTGTGATGACAGTCTCAGAAGCAGAACTATGTCAAAAAATTTAATTCAGTTTGAGTGTCTGCAGATTATTGTGCCAATTATACTTCATTAATTTTGTTAAAAATCTTGACTTGTCAAAATCCAGAAAAATAAATTAGACAACTAACTGTGGAACAACAGATAAGAGATGCTTCTGATGTGTTATGATATGACCTTTATAAAGAACATTGCCTATAAAATATTTCACCGAAAAAAGTTGACAGCCAATTTTCAAATTACAGAAAATTAACCTGTAATAAAAGAGCAAAGTAAATGTGACCAAAGGAAACAAATAATCCCAAATTGTGTCTTTCTACAGATATGCTACCCACAGTGTAATTGTGGAATAGGAGCAGCATACTACAAATGCCAAATCTCGAGCTTCTTCACAGGTACAGACTTTCAGTCTGCATTTTATCACACTACCCAGAAGGTATGAATACACAACAAATTTTGAAAAGCATTGATCTACCAGAAAATTGAACTAGTTTATTTGACATGTCACTAGTTTGACAGAAAAAAGAAAAAGCAGTAGTATAGGAAAGATACTGGTCTAGATTAAGAAAGATTTAAGATATACAAGAACTAGTTTCAAATGAGGGCATTGTTTGGGTCATGATGTTACAAAACTGTTTTTATATTTTCATTTTTATGTATTTATTAAATTTTAATCTGTATAAATTATAATACATACTAATTTAGAGATGAGCAATAGATGATCATGAGAATGTATTGTCAATTTTGTTGGTCATTAAATGTTTCTTTGTTATTACATAAAAACATGCCCTATTTTTGGTCATGTATATTTGAAGCATATCGGTATTAGAAATGACAGGATGTCTTGAGAAAAAGCATATTTTCTTTAAAATATCTCAGAAAAAAAAGGGATGATAGGCAAAACCATTGTGGTAAAATGATAATAATTGTGGAATTCAGATCATGAGCATTTGATATTTATTCTTTTATTATTTATTTACATTTAAAATATACCTATTAAAACGACAACAAAATTATAAAGCAATGTTTTACTTTTAAATCAATATGCTAAATAAATACAAGTAATTAACACCAGCTACTGATGACAATGTACAGAAAGCAGAACTATACAATACTCATGAAATTGAAAATTTGGACATGATTTTGGAGAATAATCTGTCCAAAAGCAATAAATTTTACAATGTGTACATAAAGTAGCAGTTATATTTTACTGTTTTATACCTAGAAAAATATTCAGATTTGTCCACTCGGAGGCAAGTATCAATTGGATTAATTGAAAAAGAATGTTTAAATTAGGATAGCATATGATACTAATTATATAAATGTTTCACAATTACAGGGCAATGTCCCATAATACTCTTGGCATAAAGCAATTCTATAAGATATTAAGTCTAGGAAGAGAAATCTGACAAAATTTATTATAGTAATTACCATGATTCAAATAAGTGAAATTTGTCTAAAAGTTGAAGCTTAGAAATTTCTGCAACAGTTTTCTCTCTCAAAAACAGTTTAAAGTAAATATGACAAACAATAACACTCATGACACCTGGGTGATTTTTCCACCCAGTGCTATTTTCCCATTAAATATATGATTGAAATATTTTACAATTAAATTTAAATTTAAAAATCATTGTTTATAATTCTAAAGTAAAAAGCCCTTTAATTTGAACCCCCTTAGATAAAACATACAAGAAAAATGAATGAAATGGTAGCAGTAGTTATATCTCAGCAATGAAATATTGTGGCTTTGTTTATACTCTTCTGTATTCCAAACTTTCTATAATGGTCATACGTTTCAGGGGAAGTGAAAAACATTTCAAATAGTGTTCCACTTCTGATTGAAGACTGGTGACAGCTGTCAGCAATGCTAGACTAAGAAACACTCTGGGCTGAGTGCAGGCAAATAAGAAAAAAATGCTCTCCTCTGAAATGGGCCCTGGGTAAACCAGCAGTGGCATTCTGCCCTGCATTTGCAATCTTGTTTATATTTTCTAGTCAGACTAATATGCTAAAAAAAAAACCTATATAACATTTAAATATGAAATAAATGCTAATACTATGTCTTACGTTTGTGTATTTATATTTGTCCTCTTATTGCTCATACCTGGGAATATTAATCCATATTTATTTTTAAAGTTGTAAAATATATTTCAAAATATATAATCCATAAAAATAAAATTGTATTTATATTAGCACAGTATTAGATACTAAACAAAATACATTAATCTTTAAATAATACTATTATAAGTAGCATCAGCATATTTTGTCCAAGTAAAATTAAAAGTATATTTGTGATGATTAATATTAGGTGTCTACTTGATTGAAGAATGCCTAGATAGCTGGTAAAGTATTATTTCTGGGTGTGTCTGTGAGGGCGTTGCCAGAGGAGATTAACATTCGAGTCAGTGGACTGGGAGAAGAAGTGTCACCCTTGATGTGATTAGGCACCATCCAATCAGCTGCCAGCAGAGGTAGAACAAAATAGGTGGGAGAAGCTAGCGTGCTGAGTCTTCTGACCTTCATATTCCTCCCATGCTGGTTGCTTCCTGCCCTTGCACATCAGATTTTAGGTTCTTCAGCCTTTGGACTGAAAGTGGTTTGCCAGGGGGCTCTCAGGCCTATGGCCACTGAAGGCTGCACTATTGGCCGCCCTACTTTTGAGACTTTTGAACTTGGACTGAGCCACTACTGGCTTCCTACCTCCTCAGCTTGCAGAGGGCCTATCATGGGACTTCACCTTGTACCAAAGTGAGTTAATTCTTAATAAACTCCCCTTTATATATGCATAATATCCTATTAGTCCTGAACCTTTGAAGAACTCTAATACAATATTTTATCTAATGTGTTAATTACATAACACATACTGGGAGTTATATTCAGAAGTTTTAAGGGGCCTGCCCAGTAAACAAATGTATTCATAACTAGTGCTATATACCTGATCTTAAAGACATCGAGTGTATAATATACACTGTGCTTTACTGAATGGAAGAAAACATTCATAAATATCTAATATTGTAACATCTATAGCTGATGGTTCACTTTGTTTACACTGAATGAAGATCTATAAATTACATTTTAACATTTGGGACATTCTTCAAACAACAAAATAAAATGTTTTCTATGATCTCCTCTTAGAATACATTTTTTCCCTTATTCTAAAGCCTCTAAAGTCAAGTAAAAAAAAAAAAAGTCAGAATGGTGGATTTGGTGGCTGTGTGGGAGAAGATATAAGGTTAAGTTGGGAAATGTGGATGGGATAAATATAGAAACTCAATCCTGTTTGTGATGTCTTAAAAAATCACCAGAAACTTGGCAGCCTCACAGAATGACACTATGCATAAAAAGACTTTGAAATGGCTTTCGCAGAACCACAAGTAGGAAATATAAAGAAATGTGAGTGGATATAGTTTGCATACATAAGTAAAAAGAAAGCAATATTTTGGGTCCAAAAATTGTAATAACCTATGTGCCAACTCTTTCTCTAAACATTCATTACATAGCACTAAAATGTGAAAGTTCATTCTCTGTTTTATTTATGAACTCTCATTAAGCATATAATTTGTATATTTACTGTCACCAAAAAAAAAAAAAAAAACCCTCTGGGACAGCTACAGCAATGTAGAGTCAGAATACCTATATTGGAGCGTCTGATGCCCTCTTTGACATTACATTGCCTTTCCCATTCACTACTGATGTGACGCCCTAAGATATACAGCAACAAGTACCATTCCATTTCTGGGCTGAATATTATGAACTCTATTCATGAGCAGTGGTAAAAGACTGTGGATTAATGAGCAGCATATGTGCAGTGCCAGGCACTGACAATATTAAGCCTGGGTGTACAACAGTTTTAAAATGAAAAGAGATAGATTCCAATTGGTTAAATAAATGCTGGTGAAATTCCATTTTCTTAGAAGCAGTATTTCACTTTTTCTTCCCCTCCACAAACTATCAAAACATGATTTGCCCTTGTTTGTCAAGGGTAAACCTTTGTATGTTTCTATATTGAAGATTTGCCTAAAACACCTCTATCAGTTTAGCTCTTAATTGTATCTTTACCATATTTGCAGTCTGATTTTTAAAATTTTATTCCAATTTTTTATGGGTCTTTGGTGCTTTCAGTGTTATAATAAAATAAACATTAGACATGTAAGCATTGAAATATTTATTTGTTTAAAAGACATAGTGACAGGAATAGAATAAAATGAAGGGAATCTGAAATTTGTAGGGTTCAAGTGAGCAAAGTAGGAATAAAAACATGATTTTCTTTTTTTTTAACTTTTATTTTACGTTTGGAGGTACATTTGCAGGTTTGTTATATAGATAAACTCATGTCACAGGAGTTTGTTGTACAGATTATTTTATTACTTGTCTGGTATGGGACTTCTGGCCCCATTCTTCAGTCATGTGGAAAGGGCCTAACTACGATAAGAAAGGCTCTCCCCAACCACTCCCCTCCCACGGGGAGAATTCCTTATCTCACTCTGCCATGGCTCGGCCCAAGGCTAG
>CAUYQU010067644.1:0-12398 GCA_963574635.1 Cheracebus regulus | reverse complement strand
ATTCCTCTCTAAGTTGTCCATTCTCATTAGCATTTCGTTAAATCTTCTTTCAAGGTTCTTAGTTTCTTTGCATTGGGTTAGAACATGTTCTTTTAGCTCACAGAATTTTCTTATTATCCACCTTCTGAAGCCTGATTCTGTTAATTCATCGCATTCATTCTCCATTGGGCCTTGTTCCGTTGCTGAGGAGGAACTGCCATCCTCTGTAGAAGGAGAGATAATCTGATTTTGAGTGTTCTCAGTCTTTTTGCGCTGGTTTCTTCCCATACTTGTGGATTTATCCTCCTGTCATCTTTGTAATGACCGACTTTCAAGTTAGGTCTCTGAGTGGACGTCCAGGTTGTTGATTGCCAGCACCGGAATCTATGTAATTTTCACTGCGGCGACCCGCAGCGCCGGCTGAAACAATGGCGTTGAGATTCGTGGTGCTTTTCCGCCTGGGAGTCTGTGGTCTGGCTTCCCTCTTCAGTCCCTTTTTCAATCAGCTGAATGGGCAACTCTGCCTTCTTGGAGCTCCAAACATCAACCAAAAGGACACCCAGTCCCGTTTACCCCGCACCAAGAACCGCCACGCTAAGGCGCCGGCAAAACAGCCACGCCAGCCAAAAGGGTCATGCTGGCGACCCGTGGGGCTTCTTGGCTGGGAATCTCCTGGTCCGTGGGCAACAAAAATTCGTCTGGAAGTGTGGCGTCTACTCTCTGCACTTTCACTGGGAGCTGCAATCCTGAGCTGCTAGTAATCGGCCATCTTGCATCTCTCTCCCAGTACTTCCTTTTCTTTTGGTTTCCATTTGGATGGAGTATATTTTTCTGACCCTTCACTTCCAGTCTGTATGTGTCTTTAAAGGTGAAGTGAATCTTTTGTAGGCAGTATATAGTTGAGTCTTGTGGTTTTTTAAATCCATTTAGCCACTCTGTGTCTTTCGATTGGCCAATGTAATCCATTTTCATTTAAAGAAATTATTGATAGAGATTTACTATGGCCATTTTGTTTATTTTCTGGTTGTTTTATACATATTCCTTTCTTACTCTCTTGTGGTCTTCCTTTGTGATTTGATGATTTTCTGTAGTGGTATGCTTTGATTTATCTTTTATATATCTACTGTAGGTTTTTGCTTTATGGTTCTCATGAGGCTTACATAAAATATCGTATAATATACCAGTCTATTTAAAGCTGATAACAATTTCTATCACCTACAAAAGCTCTGTACTTTTTTCTCCCTTCAATATTACTAATTTTACAGTTTACATCTTTGTGTATTTATTTAAAAGGCTTTTGCCTTCTTTGATCTCAAAGAAGTAGACTGTTGTGCCTAATAATAGGCAAGATATAGCCTACTGACTCTTCTCTTCTACTCTCAGGTCACAAACAATGTTTTCTTGTTGTTAATTAAAAACTAAATACACACCTATCAGAACAGGTATAGTACATAAAAAATTGAGACAATACCAAATGGTGGTGGGGCTATGGGGAAACTAGAGCTCTCTCACAGATTGTCATTAGCCACTCTAGAAAAAGTTTTGAAGTTTCTTAAAAAACTAAACAGGCCAGGCACAGTGGTTCACGCCTATAATGCTAGCACTTTGGGAGGCTGAGGCAGGCAGATCACTTGAGGTCAGGGGTTCAAGACCAACCTGACCAACATAGTGAAACTCTATCTCTACTAAAAACACAGAAATTAGCTGGGTGTGGGGGTGTATGCCTTAGTCCCAGCTACTTGGGTGGCTGAGGCAGGAGAATTGCTTGAACCCAGAAGGTGGAGGTTGCAGTGAGCTGAGATCATACCACTGCACTCCAGCCTGGACAACAGAGTGAGACTTTGTCTCTTAAAAAACAAAAAAAACCTGTATTTACCATATGATCCAGCCGTTGTTCTCCTGGGCATTTAACAAAAACAGATGAAAACTGATGTACACACAAAAACCTATACAAGAATGCAAGAATGTTAACAGCAGCTTTATTAGTAATAGCCAAAACCTGGTAGCAACCAGTGTCCTTAAATGCTTTAGGTGAATGATAAGCTGTGATACATCCATATGATGGAATATTGGTGACAAAAAGGAACAAAGAATTGATATACGAGTCTGAAAGGCATTATGCTGAGTGGAAAAAAGCCAATCTGAAGAGATCATATGGTGTATGATTTCATTTGTATAACATAACATTCTCATAGTCATGGAGAATAAATTGGTGGTTGTCAGGGATTGGGGATGGGAGAGGGGATAGTGTGGATATGACTATAATGAGCAAGAAGATATTTGTGGTGACTCAATAGTTCTGTACTTCAATCGTGATGATAGGTAAAGGAAAATACAGGTATGATTAAATGTCATGGAATGATAAACACACATTATACCAATAGTAATTTCATGGTTTTGGTATTATACCAGTTATGGAAGATGTAATAATTGGGGATAACTCAGGGAAGGATACATGGTCCTCCCTGAGTTTTTTTTAACTTATTTTTTTTTAACTTCTTATGAATCTATTTCAAAGTGTTTTTTTTTAACTTCCTATGAATCTATTTCAAAATAAAAATGTTTAAGAAACTTTAAATGCCAACCAAATTTCATAGTTAATAGATATAAATCTTTAGTGTTACTGGTTTTTTTAGGTTGTCATATATGCATTTTAGGATGGAGAGAAAGAGAGGTTTATATACTTTATTAAAAGGAAGAGTCTAATGCTTATAATTGTTTAAAGAGGAAAGTTTCATGATGGTATGGGATGCACTAGAATGTGTGAATGTCTCAACTATTTTTTTAAAAGCATTGTGTGACTAAATGGATAAGAATTTAAGAAATATAAAATATTAACATTTTTGGTGGAGATACAAGTTAAATTTTTGATACTTGTTTAAGGAATATTTTTTTAAAAGCAGTGTCAGCTCATCTGTGTTGTTAGCTGTAGATGCTTCTGTATATCATTGCAGGCCTTTCGTGTCCTGTCTGAACCAACTGGTCCGGAATCCCTAAACTCTAAAGAATGTCCTAGGGCTTGGCAATGTTCAGATGTACCAGAACCTGCAGTCTGTGGGATAAGTAGAATCTGGGTTTTCAGATTGAAGAGAAGAAAGCGCATTGCAAGACGACTGGTTGATACTCTCAGGTAAGAAATAAAATGGATCTAGATCCAGAACCTTAGGTTCATAGCTTTCCCAGAATCTCTTGGCTCCTGAGCTATAAAGGGAAGGATATTGGTAAGATACTTCTGTGTGAATACTATCAAAGTCAGGCTAAGGAGGATATTGGCACTAGAAAAACAATACTAGATGTACTCAGCCTAGGGTGCAACATTCCAGGTCTGAAACATACTGGCCTACTGCTTTTCAAACTACCTGTGCTAAAGGACTAGTTTAATTTGTCACAGACCAACACTAATAAAATAAAAAAGGATTGCTAGAAAAAATGGAAAAATATAGCATAGTTTGAAGTGAAAAAAAATGGAAAAACAAAACAAAAATAGAAGCTCGAATTTTTATTAGACTTAGCAGATTGAAATTATGCTTCAATAAATATAACCTGTACAAAGTAAAGGTCTGTTCATTGACAGTGACTAGGTAATTAAGACTTGGTATAACTCAAAACCATAACCAAATAAAAATTGGATTTGTGAGACAATCCATAGAACGAGAGAAAATGGTTGCAAATCATTTGTCAAAGAAGGGTCTAATACCCATAAAATAATTCTTAGAACACAACGATAAAAAGAACTCAATTTAAAAATGGACAAAGAATTTCAGTAGCCATTTCTCCAAAGATGAATTGCAAATGGTTAATTTAATATAAGAAGATGCTCAACATCTTTAGGTATCAGGGAAATCACAAAACAAAACCACAGTGAGATGCCACTTTATACCCAGTAGGATGACTGTAATCAAACAACAGACAAGTGTTGGTGAAGATGTAGAGGAAACTGAAACCCTTGTACATTGCTGGTAGGAATGTAAACTGGTACATTTGGTGTGGAATACAGTCTGCCAGTTTTTCAGAGTTAAACTGTTAATGTGACCTAGCAGTTCCACTCCTAGGTATATACTGAAGAAAACACATCCCCACAAAACCTTGTACATGAAAGTTCATAGCAGCATTATTTATAAAAGCCAAAGGATAAATAATCCAATCTGTGATTAATGAATAAATGTAGTATATCAACAGAGTAATAACAATGGGATATTAAGCCATAAAGGAAATTCTGGCTCACGCTACAACTTGGAGGAACTTTGAAAACATTATGTTAATTGAAATAAGTCAGTTGCAAAAGATCACACATTGTATGATTACATTTATATAAAACAGAAGAGGCAGGCAAATCCAGAGGCAGAAAATAGATATGTAGTTTCCAGGGACTGAAGAAAGATGAGTGGAGAGCAACTAATAATGAGTACAGGGTTTGGGATAATAAAAATGTTCTAGAATTAGATAGTGGTGGTAATTGGACAATATTTGTTAATATACACAAAACTACTCAGTTGTACACTTTTAAAGGGTGAGGCTTATGGTGTATGAGTTACATCTCAACCAAAAACATTAGTCTTCATTTTTAACTCCCATGTGCACAATTGAACTCACACTATTGCTGTTTAAAGTTTCCAATGTCACAAATGAGCTTGTTTGCTAATTTACATAATATAGGTTATATGGATGAGTTTCACAAGACTTATTCTCTCAACTTCTACACATATTTCATCGTGGACAGATAATTTACAAACCGATAACCACACTTGGAATGGTGTTATTCAAGCCTCTTGCATTCTGTGCCACTTTTAAAGAATGAATACCAAGACCACTGTGGGAACCCAATCTTGGGCCATAGTCAACCACACATACTTACCAAGAGGGGGTCAATAGGAAAAAATGGTATCTTAAAAAGATTTTTGACAATTAATTATGAAACACTTTTTTTTTTTTCTGAGACGGAGTTTCACTGTTGTTGCCCAGACTGGAGTGCAGTGGCACGATCTTGGCTCACCACAACCTCCACCTCCCAGGTTCATGCAATTCTCCTGCCTCAGCCTCCTGAGTAGCTGGGATTACAGACATGCGCCACCATGCCCCGTTAATTTTGTATTTTTAGTAGAGATGAGGTTTCTCCATATTGGTCAGGCTGGTCTTACCTCAGGTGATCTGCCCACCTCAGCCTCCGAAAGTATAGGGATTACAGGCATGAGCCATTGCGCCCAACTAAAATACTTCTTTTCTATGTTTTATATTAAATAGATATATAAATTTTGTATGAGGAATACCAGTATGTAACCTAGTTGTACCATATTATGTATTTAATTATAGTTAACATATCAGAAGCTTATGTCTTCTAATTGAATCAAATTCTTTAATTTTTTATTCTGAAATAATTTCAAACTTAGAGCAGCAAGAATAGTAAGAAGCCTTCGTCAAGATCTATTAAGTTCAACATTTACCTCATTTGCTTTACCATTCTGTGTTTAGATAAGCTTCCTGAATTATTTCAAAGTAAGTTACATATATTACACCCCTTTACCCCTTCATGCATCAGTGTGTTTTTCTTGAGAACAAGAATATATTTGATACAGTTATCACATTTAGGAAATTTAATGTTGATATAATGCTTTTATCTGACAGTCCATATTTCACTTTTGTCTGTTGTCTCAAATGTCCTTCGTGGCATTTTTTTTTTCCTGCCCAGTAACTCATACTGTATTTAGTTGTCCCATCTCTTTAGACTTTCTCTTCCCTAATCTGGAAAAGTTTCTTAGCCTTTTGACATTGAAGAATTTGAAGAGTGCAGGCCAGTTATTGTATACAATATCCCTCAATTTTGATTCTCTTTTTTCTTTCACAAACAAGTTGGAGATGTTGAATTAACCATTTCCTTGTTACTTTTAATCCTCAGGTGGGCAAGATCAAGGAAAGCTTAGTCAAAATGCAGATTGTTTTTGCCTTCTTAAAGCTCTGAGTGCGTGTTTTCTTCAAAAACAGTATAGTTACTGGTTAAAATTGGCGATTTTTTAATTCTAATTACCTGTACTTTTAATTAGCAATATGATCTTATATTAGTTGGCCTTTACCATGGATATCCTAGAGTTAGGTGGATGGTTCCCTTTGCCTCTCAGCAGAATTTTTTCTAGACCTTAGTTTTCTCACCTGTGAAATGGTATCATTACACTTCTTTCTCTAAAATAAAAGGCATTTTTTCACCTACAAAAATAAGATTGCTTTAAGTCAAGAGTATTTACTTAAATTATGCTCATGTAAATAAGAATGTTAAGTCGCTTCCATTATTAAATCATCTTTTCCTCTTTTAGGAATTGCTTCATGTTTGGCTGTTTTCTCAGCACTGATGAAATAGCATTTTCTGACCCGACACCAGATGGCAAGTTATTTGCAACCAAGTACTGCAACACTCCTAATTTTCTTGTATATAATTTTAATAGTTAAAGCTGATTTCAGTTACAAAGCAGTTACTATCTGGATAAGTTCAGAGAGATCTTTATTATAAAATACAAACTAATATAAAAAAAAATACCAAGACTCACACTCATACACACACATACATCACAGTTTAGTTCCTTATGAGTTGAAAAGTCAGGAATTAAATTTTTTGAAAATTTTCTGGAATTCAAAGGAAGGAAAAATCTTGGGGTGATTTACTGATTAGCACTCTGAATTGTTAATTACAATTACACTCTGAAATTTTGTAGCTATAACTGGAAAATTACTTGACTGTTATGTAAGAGCATTGACAAAGCAAAGTGATTTTTCTCTAGAAATGTGACCTGGTCTTTTACAAAACACACTCTTAGACCAGGATTATCTAATGCCCCATCAGAAGCAAAGAGGCAAATTTACACTTGGGCAAGTAATTTCTATGCTCAATTTGTAAAGGGAATTCCTGAATTTTTTTTTTTTTTTAATAGAGGCAGAGGTCTCATTATGTTTTCCAAGCTGGAACTTTTGGGCTCAAGCGATCCTCTGAAAGCGCTGGGATTACAGTCAAGGGTCACTGTGCCCAACGTCATTCCTGACTTTTCTGTACAAAGTCTTTACTTGGTAGGCACTCGTCTGTACTAACTCAGTTTGAGTATCTTTAGAAAATGTTTAGAATTTCTTTTTTGTAACAAGAAAAAATGGTAAGGAATGATATCCTATTTGCATTTCTATAGAGCAGAATTCTACAGCTTAATGTTTAATCTTTTTGAAAATAAAATGTTCATCTGTCAGATTTAAAATTATGCTTAATAATTGCACTATTTCATTTTTTTTGTTTGTTTGTTTGGAAATATTGGTAGTACTGCTTTAGGAACTTATCACTGGCAATTGATGTCATTAACAAAATGCCTAGTTGGATTAGATGATTGATTTGGTTTCATTTTCTAATTTTTTGCTTATTTCAAATGCACCTTGTTCTATCTGGCAAAAGTCTTTACAAAATATATGGTTATAGAACCAAGGTTAGTAAATATACATAGGCTGGTGGATCAGAGACCATGACACTTGTGTAAATACAATGAAATGTTCACACATTTTCCTTGTATAATCCTTGGATACTTTAAAAAGCAAAATATTGTTAAAATTGTTTTGATTCTAAAAAAATCATTCAACTGCTAGCAGTAAGACTCTAGGCAAGTTGTTTTATAGATGGTAATTATACGTAGAAACTATTGATCTGCTTTCCTTTTATTTGCCTGTAAACATGGTTCCAAAATTTAAAAGCCTGGGTTCCCAAAAGAATGTGGAAATGTTAAAATGTGTGTAATTATGCAAACATTTTAATGCTGTTTTCTGCACTTCTGTTTATTTTTTTAAATTTTATTTAAAGTTTTTAATTAGCATTTTGCTTGCTTAATGCTTTTGTGATGAATCAATTAAAATTTATTTAATAGTTTATTTTATACAACTAAATCTGATTTTTTAAATTATATTTTATCACAAAAATAATATATGTTGAAAAATTCATATAATACAGAAATAGAGATTGCCAAAACAAGAGGCTTCCCATTATCCTGCTTTGGGTGTACTAGTTTAGATTAACTAAATACATATGCAGTTATTTTGCATCTTGCTTCACTTCAGTATGTCTTAGGTATGTTGTATTTCAGGAACTTTTTCTATTTTAAATAGAATAGCATGATTTGCCGTTGGTACTGTTGGCTTGATTGGGTGGATTTTTTTGTTTTCGTTTAATTTAACACATACAAGAAGCAAGTGCACTGAGAAGGTCTCAAAGCAACAATACCCCAGTGGCAGTGAGCACACCTACCACCCAGATCTTGGTGGGTTGCTTTCTTTTTTTCCCCACCCTAGGCTGAAGTGCAGTGGTACAAACATGGCTCACTGCAGCCTTAACCTCCCAGGGTCAAGTGATCCTCCCACCTCAATCCCCTAAGTAGCTGGGACTACAGGTGCGTGCCACCACGCCCAGTTAATTTTTGTATTTTTGGCAGAGACATAATTTCACCATGGTACCCAACTGGTCCTTAAGCTCCTGAGGTCCTTAAGCTCCTGAGCTCAAGCAGTCCTCCCATGGTGCTGGGATTATAGGTGTGAGCCACCGCACCCAGCCAGATCTTGCTTACTAATACCTTCCTCCACAAAAGGACCTGGGGCTCTTTGGAGAACTGGCTCATTCTAAGGATAGGGCAATGAATGTGCGAGGTGAGCCTAAATCATCTTGTGCAGCAGTCCCCCCTTATCCGCAATTTCATTTCCCACGGTTTGTTACCAAGAATATTACATGGAAATATCTAGAAGTAAGGATTTCATAAGTTTTAAATTCTCACCATTCGGAGTAGTCACAGTGGGTGATAAGTGCTCAGTTAAGATGGAAAAGGCATCAAATTTGTGGGCAGAAGACATGCACAGAAACATTCCGATTGATGGCAGTCAAGTTCAGTACTGTCTGGTTTCAGGCATCCTCCTGGGCGTCTTTGTCATAATTTGTGCCCATATATGTGTATGTCTGTTTCTGCTGTTTATTCTTACTAATCTTATAGGTTTTATTCCAATACCAGACTCTGTTATTGTAATATTAATGTCTCCTATAGTATTAGTACATGGTCCCACCCTTTTTTTTCTTCAGGAATATTTTGTCTATTCTTGGACTTTGCATTTCCATATACATTTTAGAATCAATTTATTCCACAAAAAGCCACTAACAACAAAAAAGCCTGTTGGGATTTTATTGGAATTCTATCAGATCTATAGATCAATTTGGGAGAATTGAGTTTTAGAGTTGGTCAGGTATTTGATACTTTTTTTTTTTTGAGGCAGAGTTTGGCTCTTTCTGCCTAGGTTGGAGTGCAATGGCGCGTTCTCGGCTCACTGCACCCTCTGCCTCCTAGGTTCAAGCGATTCTTCTGCCTCAGCCTCCCAAGTAGCTGGGATTACAGGTGCACGCAACCACACCCAACTAATTTGGAATTTTACTAGAGATGGGTTTCACCATCTTGGCCAGGCTGGACTTGAACTCCTGACCTCCAGTAATCCACCCACCTCAGCCTCCCAAAATGCTGAGATTATAGGCGTGAGCTACCATGCCCGGCCCATACTTTTTTTTAAGCCTTTGGAAAAAGTGTTTTAAATTACGTCTTGTTTGCTGATACAAAATACAACTTTTATGTTTTGACTTTGCATTCAGCAACCTTTCTAAACTTAATTCTATATATTTTTATATACGAATATCTGTGAATGAGTTTTATTTCTTTAAGAATCTTACAGCTTTTTTGTTTTTACAGTATTGCATTTCTAAGATTGCCAGTCCAGTACAGTGTTGAATAAAAGCAGTGGTAGGGATATTTTTGTTTCATTGCTAATATAGGTAAAGTTTTCAACATTTTACTATTAAATATGAAGTTTACTATAGCTTCTTTGTAGGTAACTTTCTAATATTAAGGAAGTTCCCCTATTCCTAGGTTTCTATGAGGCTCTCAAATATCTTGAACAGATAGATTTTATACAAAGTCTTTCTTCTATCTTTGGAGATGATTTTTTTCTTCATTGTTAATATGGCAATTACATTGTTCTTTGAATGTTAAAGCAGTCTAGCCTTCCTGAACTAAATAAACCAAACCTAATTTGGTCTTGATGTTTTTCTTTTTTATGTTACTGACTTCAGTTAACTAAAAATTTTTAAGGATTTTTCATGTGTTCATGAATAATATTGGATGTTTAGTTTTGCTTTGGTTTTTATTTTCATTCATGACATGTCTTTTTTTTCCATAGATAAGTTTTGCCAGGGGGTTTATCAATTTCGTTAGTATTTTTAAAGATTGGCATTAATTCTATCACAGGTTTGTATTTTCTGTAAGTTTTGTTTTTTTAATTTCTTTCTCTCCCCTCTCCCTGAAGGGAGGTACTGTGGTCTGAATGTGTCCCACCAAAATTCATAGGTTGAAACCCTAACCCTCAAGATGATGTAATACCTTCATAAGTGCTGCCTTAGGAAGGTGAGTGGGTCATAGTGGTGGAAGGAACCCTTAAGGATTAGTGCCCTTTAATTCAAGGAGATGTAAAGGAAAAAAGAATTAGCACCCTTATAAGAGGGTGGGGGAGCTCCCTTGCTCCTTCCACCATGTGAGGACCCAGCCAGAAGGTGCCTTCTGTGAGGATGCCCTCACTAGATACTACCTTGATCTGGACTTCCCAGTCTCCAGAACTATGAGAAATAAATTTCTGTGGTTTGTGTGTCACCTAGTTTATTATATTTTTGTTACAATAGACTAAGATGGGAGGCTTGCTTTGTTTTTCCTAAATTCTTACCTGATATGTATAGCATTTTATATATATATATATATATATATTTTTTTTTTTTTTTATATATAGCATTTGTGTAGTTTAAAATCCTAATTTTTATTCTAATCAACAGATTTTAGAAGATTAAATAGGTTCCAGGAGACATGAAAGAATGATCTTCAACATTTCTCAAGTGGCTGCTGATTATCTCCTTTTATGGAGGCATAACAAGCTCCTGGAGGCCTTCTACAGATTCTAAAGGGAAAGATTTTCTGGGAGGTGAGAAAGCCACTTGAGAGAAGGCTATTTTGATTTACTAATTAATTCAGTGAAAAGATAGTCCTGGGCATGGTGGCTCACGTGAGGCTGTAATCCTAGCAGTTTAAGAGACCTAGACAGAGGGTTGCTCAGGAGTTACAAACCAGCCTGAGCAACTTGGTGAAACCCTGTCTCTACAAAGAATACAAAATAAAATTAGGTGTGGTGGCACACACCTGTAGTCCCAGCTACTCGAGGTTGGGGCAGAGGTGTGAGGATCACTTGAGCCCGGGAGGTCGAGGCTGCAGTGAGCCATGATGGCTCCACTGTACTCCAGCCTGGGTGACAAAGCAAGACCCTATCTTAAAAAAAAAGGCAGCAGCCCTCAGCCAAGTCACATGTTTTTCTTTTGAGAATCATGCAAATGTCCAAAAAGATAACATCTGAGACTTAAAGAGCAAGTTCTAGAGCAAGAATTAAAAAAAAAAATTTCCTTCCAGTTGGTAGCAGATTGTCTGCAATCTTAAGGATTTCTAGGACCTTAACCAGACTCAAGGGGCAGTGCATGCTGGGATTATTTTATAATGTCTGCCATACACAAGGGCTATGAATTTGCTGACCTTGTCCTTGGTATTAGTTTATTCCTATTAGATATCCCAACTATAGGAACTGGAAACAAATTTCTCAATAAAAAGAAATGGCTTATGTGTTAAAGATCCAATTCAGCAGAGATCCAGTTCCTGCTTTTTATGTCTTAAAAGCAGTAACTGCTATTCCTACTAAGAAAAGAATGGCCTGGAGAAACTACTCTGTTGGCTTGACAAAAAAGAATGACTCAATATACATGTCTGAGTGAGGATAACAGACCCTATTGAGTATCAGGATGCAAAATTATACATACATTTTTCTCCAGATTAAGACAGCTTCCAATTTGTCACCTTAATATTTTGATGGGAAAATAAGCGAATTAATGTATCTGTGTACTGTTGCTTAGTACAGTCTTACACTAACAGGCCTTCAGTGATTTCTGGGCATTTTTTTAAACTTTTACTTTGAAAATATACTATAATACAGAGAATAACATGAGACCCCTCTGCCTACCATTCAGCTATAACAAATTAGCACTGCACCCTATTTTTCTTGATCAGATGTTGTTGTTATAAAATAAACCATGAAGATACCATTTAAGCCCAGTCCCTCCCCCAGCTAACCATTATCCTGAATTTTGGTATGTGTCTTTGAAGTTCAGGGTTTTTTTTTTTTTTGGTAATTGCATTTTAGGTTTTGGGGTACATGTGAAGAACATGCAAGACTGTTGCATAGGTACACACATGGCAGTGTGATTTGCTGCCTTCCTCCCCATCACCTATATCTGGCATTTCTCCCCATGCTATCTCTCCCCAACTCCCCACCCCCGCTGTCCCTCCCCT
>CAUYQU010067642.1:0-83755 GCA_963574635.1 Cheracebus regulus | reverse complement strand
ATGATCAGATAGGCCAGTTTGTTGATCTGGGTGGGATTAGCTGATCCGCCAAGTGTAGGGTCTGAAAAACATCTCAAGCACCAATCTTAGGTTTCGCAATAGTGATGTTATCCCTAGGAGCAATTGGGGAGGTTTAGAATTGTGTGGCCTCCAGCTGCAGGAGTCCTAAACTATCATTTCGAATCTCGTGGCTCATTTCTTAGCCCTACAAAGGCAGTCTGGTCCCCAGGCAAGATGGGAGTTTATTTTGGCAAAGGGCCGTTATCATTTTTGTTTCAGGGCTCTTCCCGAAGGCAGTTCAGCCTACACCTAGGAATGAACAAGTAGAGCTTGGAAGTTAGAGGCAAGATGGAGTCGATTGGGTTAGATCTCTTTCACTGTCATCATTTTCTCATTGTTATAATTTCTGCAAAGGCAATTTCAGTGTGACTCTGGCATGACCAGAAGTAGCCCGTGATGAGATGCATGCTCATCCTTTCAGTTGCTGTGCGGGTGCCTGTGCTAGGTGCTGTGCTTTTTTCCCCGTTCTAAAGAAGTTACCTGGAGCAGGCATCGGGGTGGTGTTTGTTACACAGCTGGCTCCTACGGAGGCTCTTGTAAGTGACTGAGAAATATGCAGATAGCAGGTTGGAATCCTAGGCAGTCAAGAAATCATATGTGGTCACTTTCTAAATGTCAAGAAGCTTTCTCTAAAACAAAAACAAAACACTGAACCTCTGTCCCATCGGCCTGGTGAGAAATTCACCCTGGGTCATTTTTCACCTTATTCTGGGTTGTCCCCAAGGGCCAGGGGCTTGTGCAGAGTCCAGGCCTCTGGTTGTCAGTGCCGAGTCAGTGGCGGCTTTGCCATGTCCTAGCTTTCTTTCTCTCTCTGAGCCCAACCTCTCCCTTAGGTCCCTGCAGGAGGTCCTGTCCCAGGGACCTGCAGATGTCTGTTCTAGGGGAATCTCCTTGAGTCAGGCTGGGGAGCTCTAGCTCTCTCAAACCTTTGTTTCCCCAGGTGGCCTGATGCTTTTGAAAAGACCAGGAATTCCTGTCTCAAACTTCCCCAGAGGCACAGAATGGTACCCACTCAAATCAGAGAAGGCAGGGAGCAAAGCTGGAAGGGAAGATCAATTAATGGCCCTGTCACAAGCCTCTCCAATCTGTCCAGAGTCTAACCTTTTTCAGGGCTGCCGGTCTGGTTGTATCATTTAAAAGTGCTAATTTCCACTCATCAGAGATCATTTATAAACCGAACAGGGACAGAATAAGTCTGCCGTGGGCTGATGCCTGGAGCCCAGGGTTCCTGCACAGCCTGGTTTTCATGCCATCTGATTTTACCTCCTGTGTCTACATCCTTCACCACATCTCCCCATCCCAACTTGCCATTGTGGTCTTATCCGTTATCAGACACCCAGGAACCAATTTTTGAAGACCTTCATTGCTTGAGCCTTTGTTTCATTTCTAATGTTTGCAGTTTTGTCACTCTTCTATAACATCTCAAAGTCCCCAATGCATTTTTGGAAAATAATCTGAATTAGAAAGCAGGGCCAGATCCGTAGCTCCTCTCCTGGAGGAGTCTGTGAACCCTGCCATGGCCTTTGCACATTCCACCCCAGAGACCCAGAATCATAGATTTGCCATCTATTTGGGGGAGTGAGTCTGCCCATGCCCTCTACTGCTGGCTGCAGACCCCTCCCACTTGCCTGCATTTATCCTGGGCTGGGTGCGAACATTTTTTCCTTGCAGGGTCCACAGAGACTCATGCTGCACCCAAGCATCAGGAGATAGAGTCCCACCTTCTCTCGGTAGCTGCTGTCACGTCAAGATAAAGTATGTTTCACTCTCTGAGTTTCCTGATAAACATGGCAGCCAGTGCAGCCACTGGCAGCGCCAGGGATGACTGAGATTCCTCTCCTCCTGGCTCAGTCTCCTTGACTGTGAAATGGGAGCAGCCCACTCTAAAACTGCCTGACCCCCACTTGCTTGCCAGCAGGTGGAGTTTTTTCAGGTTAGTTGTGAATAACTCTGAAGCAAGACCTTAAGGCTATAAATAATTATACCACAGATACTCTGTGTCTATTACTTATCTTTTAATTATTTTACCAGAAAAGCTAGATTAACCAAAAAATAAATCAGTCTCTGAGTCCTCAGATACTGAGCTGATTAAGAAAGAACCCCTTTGGGATATTGAAGAACACAAACACACACACATATACACACAGGCGCACATACGCAGAGGTACCCTGGGGAATTCTGCAGAAGCTCCTGAAATGTGCTGGCTTGGGTATTTTGATATTTCAGAATAAATGGCCTCATGTGACCTTCTGGGGCAGCAGTATTTGCATTTGGCAGTGGCTGCTGCCATCCCAGGACTTAATGAGCACTAAAGGCTGACAGAGGGACAGAGAAGGGGGCATCTCTGTGGTATTGGAAATGTTTGACACCCAGGGCGTCCTCTTTCCTCCTGCTGTTCTGTCCATGCTCCGTCCTTCCTTTCATATTCTTCCTCTGTCCCTTGAAAAGCCAGCCTGGCTGTAGAGCCCCAGGGTCCTGGGTCAGGGGCTCAAGTGGCCAGCCCTCTGTCCTCTGCCCTCTTCCCTCTGCTCTGCAGGAGCCCAACACTTCCCTGCAGGCCCCAAGGTCAGGAGTAGCCTCCTCTTAGAGCACTGCTCTGGACACAAAGCCAGTTCTTTCCTGAAGGAAGGAGGTTGCCACTCTGGCCCTTCTATCAGCGGGAGCCCTGATGGCTGAGAATACAGAGCCATCTGATCTTCGGCATCGCAGCATCCTGGACAATGCTGATATCAAGTGCAAAGCCACTTCTGCATACCATTTCCTGGAGACAAGATGAGGCACTTAAAAATAATTAAATTCTCCTCATGTCACTTGTCTTCTTAACGGTAAGCACTACAGAGATCTTTCAAGGAAATGCCGGAGAGCAGGGCATGCTCACATGTCCCTGCCCTGGGATTTGAATGCCCAGAAGAAGAAAACCACCACCCCAGCTGCCTCTTCCTAACGATCCTGCTGTTGCAACCTGATCTGCATGTATTCTAGGCCAGGAGAGAACCTGAAACATCTATAGAACTGGTGGACCACTCTGTCTTAACAAACTCTCTCCGAAGAGGTTAACTTCCTTTTTCTCTGTTTGCACTATGGTTTGGAAATAAGGATTTTCTTCCTTAGTTGTCTGGGCTGAAGATTTATGTAGCTTCTTTTATTCCTCAGAGAACAGTAATCATTCATGTCCCTCCCACCCCCCACCTCCCAGCCATAGAGACTGGTCCAATCAATATTTATGTGCCCATCTCTCGCAGCTGCAACATGCAGACATAATAGATGCCAAATTCCTTGATGGCCATTGAAAAATTAGCTGGTGCCTGTATTTCAGGCTCATTGTTTTCCAGTATCTCAGGGAGATCAGGCCACGTGGTCCATGGATTAATTAAGCCACCCAGATAATTGGCTATTAATAGATGGCCAATTGATGGCTGCCAGCTGGGTGCTGAATTGACTAATGTCCTTGTGGTGGGCAGGTGGTCTTTATCAGAAAAGGAACTAGCTGAAAGATGCGACTAATTAAAGAGTGAATCAGGAAAAGAAGATAAGAGGTAGCTTCTTTCTCCACCACTTGGTGTGATGTTTTACAGTTTACAAAGCATTTATATTTACAAATGCCTCATTTGATCCTTACTGTGACCTTGTGAGGTGAGTGTTATTATTATTCTCGTTTTCTGAAGTGTGATGAATCTGAGGTTATAGCAGGGTGGAGACTTTGGCAAGCTAGCCTAACCAGCAAGTGGGCTTGAACTCACTCTTTTGACAGTCATGTACATGCTGTTTCTGTTAGAGCCATGCTCAACTTCAGGCAAGATTCCTTTTCCAGGGAAAATGAAATATATATGTGTATGTTATATGTTTGTTTCATATGGACAAAAAGCTACTGCATTTGCTGAGAAAAGATGCCTTCCCACTGCTAAAACATCAGCATTGCTTTTTTTTTTTTTTCAATTTTATTTTTTAACCTACAGAAGGGAACTGGAAAAGGGATTAAGGGAAATACAGAGCTTGTCTCTGGTAGGCCCCCAGAGGGCTGGGAGGAGTCTGGGTTTCCTTTTAGGAAAGGCCAAGTTTAATCCATCCTTGGGTCAGTCAGGGCCAGTCCACAGGACCACTGCTTTCTGGAGTGGGAAGCGCTGGGATTGTAACAGCAGACTCGGTGGTGCCAGAGATGGAGAGAGGCTCTCTGCCCTTCCCCTCCCCACACGTCCCACCATCAGGTACTGACTCTGGTCTTAGCCAGGAGCCCATGCTACCCTGCTACCAACTCCCTCCTGGGCCTGTAGGGTAGGCGGTGCTGTTCGTTCTAGGCTACTCCAACTTAGAATTCAACAGGGTGATGGAGTTAAGGCACAAACTGTTTGAGTCCCTTTTGATCAGTGTGATCCTTAAATCACATTTGAAGGGAAGCAATTCCCTTCAAAGAGGAAAAATGTCATTTGAAAGAACCTAACACATCCTATTTTAAATGCAAGACAAGTTCCTGGGAAATTGACTCCAGGAAGTGACTTTAGAAGATACCCAACGTCACCTTAATGTAGAGGGTGCCCTGTCTACATCTCTAATGCCAGGGTGTCCTGCCCATGCCTCTAATATGGCATGCACCCTGCCATGTCTTGCTGATTAGCCTTGAAAGCTGATGGATGACTCCTCAGTTCTGTCTGGTTGATGGCCTGCTGGTTCTACCAAGTACAGGAGCCAGACTCTTTGTGGCAGATGTGGAGGTTGGGTTTGAGTTGTATAGTTGCTGCCCACATATATGTTTAAACTTAGGAAAGCATAAGATCAGGAGGCTGCTGATGTCTTCCTGGATATTTTGTCTGCAGTTCCAGTAAGCTCCTGGGCCCATGGTGGTGTTTTTGTGACATGGCCTAAACAATCAAGTTGGTGCTCTGCTTTAAGATCCCAAGCAGAAACATGACTTTTTACTCTTGTCCCTTTCCCCTAAGCATGCCAATGTTAAAGGACACTTCATTTTTAAAAACTATGTGTGGAATACGAATGAGAAGAAATATAAACCTAGATAACCCTGATATTTTCCCTCTCCAGGAAGCCCTGATGGTTTTCTAATCATTTGCTCAGATCAACTCTCTATAATTCTCCCTGTCTTAAAAGTGAAATTATGATTTCTGCTCCAGATTTTTAGCTTTTCTCTTAAAATTGAGTGTATATTTTGGTAAACTTCTTGGCAGTGTCTACTAAAGCTAAACATATGTGTACATCTATGACCCTGCAATTCAACTCCTACATATAAACCCAACAGAAAGGCTTGTGTATTTTAGGGAATGTCATGCACTTAAAGTAGGCAAACTTTTTCTGTCAAGGTCCAGTAAGTATTTTTATTTTTATTTTTATTGTTTTTTAGGTTATGTGGCCTCTGATGTGACTATTTAACTCTGCAGTTGTGGTTTGAAATACAGTATGTAAATGAATTAGTGTCACTGTGTTCCAATAAAACTTTATTTATGGAAGCAGATATTTGAATTTCATATATTTTTCACATCTCATGAAATATTCTTCTTTTGATATTATTTTCAAAGATTTATAAATATAAAATCCATTCTTAGTTTGTAGGATGTACTAGGACAGGTGGCAGGCCAGATTTGACCCACAGTGTGTGATTCCATTTATATAAAGTACAAAAACAGGCGAAACTCATCTCTGGCACTGTAAGTCAGTTCATGGTTACTTTTGATTGGGGTTAATTACTGGATGGGGACAGAACATTTTGGGAAACTAGTCCTGTTCATTTTTTTGATTGGGGGAGGGCTATTTACACAGGTGTGGTCACCTTGTGAAATTCCTTAAGTACATGTTCTTTTCTCTTTGTGCATTCTACTTCAATAAAAAGTTCAAAAAGAGCTGAACTGAGCGTGTGGCTTCTGACTCCAGATTTTAGCACCTCATTTAGGGTCAGAGCTTAGCAGTTTCCATTCTTTCTATAGCCATTGGTTTCTGTTTCCCAAATAAGTCTTTGGGAAAAGGTCTTGGTTTGACTTTCTAGTTATCCATGTCTTACTCCCTTTTAGACACAGAGACATTTAGCAACTGCTGTGGCACAGGCACTAGCTAACCAAAGTATGTGCTGGATCATAGGAAGATGATGGGTCCTAGAGTGGAGTGGCATTCAGGACAATGGGAACTATGAGTAGGACTTTGGCTGGTATAGAAACTCCATGGTACATCTGGGATGAAATCTACCTATGGGTTATAGGTAAGAAGTGGAGGTATGATTGCAGAGAATAGAATTATGTGACATGAGCTACTGGCTTATAGAAAACTAGCTTCTTGTTTTTGCATCCGGAACAAAAGGCAGAGAACTAACAATCTGAGCCTGTAGTAAGTTTTGGGTGCTTTCTGAGTTAGTCATCTATTCTTTTTAACAACCCTGCACAGCTGGCATTCTTAGCTTGGTTTTTCAGGTGATGAACACCAAGGCTTAGGGAAGTTTCATAACATATCCAAGATCATGCTGTTTATAAGCAAGCCAGGGATCTAGATTCCAAACCAGGTCTGTCTGCCTCCAGAGCACCCACCCTCTTTCCACTTCCATATGCTCACCTCAAACTTCCTTCTCTCCCTTCACAGCGACATTGAGTCTGGTCTCTCAAAAAGGGGAACTTGAATATATTTTTCCCTTTGCAACCTGCTTTTAGAGCCTGGGTTCACTCTGCTTCCCAGAATGAATAGTTTAGAACAGAAACTGTTGAATGAAATAGTCTTATAGCAGAAACTATCTCTTCTAGGATGAATCATTTTAAAACAATGTTTAAAGAGAAAACTTTACAATATTTTCAGAGAAGTATCTTGTGCTTTCACTGCTATCTGACATCCTCTTGTGAATGCTATCCTGCTACAGATGACTGGGAATGTGTCTGGTCTTAGGGTTAGACTTTAAAAAAAGAAGTCTCCAAAGTATCACATTCTTGAGAGTGTTAAGGTGCTTTAGGAATACCTCAAGACTGATTAAAGAGAGGACAGTGAGGGATTAACCAACAGATGCTGATCATACAAAGGCCATCGTGGATGGCTAAAAATGGCAGCATCACCCCTCAGAGAGGAATCGTCCTGTATTTAGCATAACAACATCAATTATTTGGTTGTTTGTGCTGAGCAGTTGAAAGCTATCATGTGCCGGGGAAAATACTCAGCATGGAGCGGTAATTATGGATCAGCTGATAATAAAGGATGCATTGGATTGACTGCTAATTGGATTATTAGCAGCAAAAACAAATACCTGCTATTAACCATAAATAAGCTGCACTTAACGCTATTTTCTATTTTTTACACTTATTCCTCTTTATAATATGCATTTCTTTTCTTTCTGTGCCAAGACTTCCCATTTTCCCCAGTCATACTGAGCATATTTGTAGGTCAATAAATATTGAGCCACAGTTAAAGTGTTCTTTTTTCCTTCCATTCTCAAAACGGGGTGGAGAAGCTGACATGCATTAAGCATCATGTGTAAGGTCGTTGGTGAAGTACAGTCTATTTTCTCAGGGAAGAAATAAGGGCTCTTTCAAGGCTGGATGTAGATCTTTCCCATGGGCACAGAGTCTTTGTGAGGGGTAAGATCATAGGGTTTTCTCTGTGAAATCAGTGCTGCAGTTAATTGCCAAAGAAATGACCACATTGCTTTTCTTTCTTGTGGCACTTTGAGGTTTGGTCCTTGTTTTTCAAGGTGGCTGGGATGAGCCTTTGGGCACCTCAGGTGCCTGTATCGCCCACTCCTCCCTGCCAAAAAGGGCTCTTCCTACAAGTGGGTTGACTGTGTGTCCTGAGCAGTGTGAAATGCCAGCTGCTTTCCTGCCAAGCAGGCCCTGGGTACTGTGGGTAGGATGATCTCCCAGAGGTCCTGGGTGTACCCCAGGATGTCTGGAGAGAGAAGTTGCATCCAGCAGGAGGCTCTGGCCAAGCTCTCAATAAGTGGCACAAGTGACTGTCAAGTGTCCTGCATTCAGTGCTAGCAGAAGACCTGGTTTGTGGCCTCTGCTATTCACCAGGAGTCCATGTAGAAAGAATAAGCTTCCATGGGAGAAGCGAGTGAGAATGGCTTTTAGTAGAAATTCTGGGGGCTTTATCTGTGTCAGTCATTCATTCCTCACAATCACCCCACAAGGTGCACAGGCTGAGATTCAGCTACTGCTACCAGTACAGTCATACTGGTTATTTAAGGCTGGTGCCTTTCTCATTAAACAGTGCCTGAACCATGCTAATTGTAAACATTTTCTTTTTTGAATATTATCTCTAGATGGTGTAATGATTATATTTTTAGTTAATTAATTAATTAATTTATTTTTGAGACAGTCTCGCTCTGCTGTTGCCCAGGCTTGAATGCAGTGGTGTGATCTTGGCTCACTGTGACCTCCATCTCCCAGGTTCAAGCGATTCTCCTGCCTCAGCCTCCTGAGTAGCTGGGACTACAGGCGCCTGCCACCACGCTTGCCTAATTTTTGTATTTTTAGTAGAGATGGGGTTTCATCATATTGGCCAGGCTAGTCTTGAACTCCTGACCTTGTGATCCACCTGCCTTGGCCTCCCAAAGTGCTGGGATTACAGGCATGAGCCACTGCGCCTGGTCGATTATATTTATTTTTAACAGTGAGGGACTTGAGTTTCCTAAAGATCCAGTATCTTGCCCAACACCACAAGGGTGACATGATCAGGGAGGAAATCCCACCATGCAGAACAACGCCTGGTAAATTTAAAACCAATTGTCAAACTCATCCCCAGGCATCCCCGTAAAGATTCTCTTCTCCCCGGCAGCCTCACATTCTACTTTGACTCAAAAGAGAGAAAAGACAGCTCTCTGACTTGCAGCTCCTCCCACCACGAATAAGTGGTGGAACTAAGACTGGACATAGGATGCTAGAGCCCTGGCCGGGGTGCCACTGGACAGTTGGCAAGCAGGAAAGACGGGTGAGCTCCTTGAAAGTTTCCCCGTTTGAGTGCCTATCAAGCGTGGGGAGACAGAGTGGGCAAAATAACCCGCACCAGGCCACTGCATCAAGTTTGTCCAAACATCCGGCAAACCCACATGGGGCACTGCTGAGTGGGAAGCCCTATGTGGGAAGCAGGGGTGGGGTGAATTCTGAGCCGTGGCTCTCTGCTGGCCCTCCGTCACCACTTCTGATTGCAGAACCCCGTGTTCCTCTTAGACTCTAAGATGTATCGCTGTATTACCGGAAAGACAGAGCTGTGTCACTGGGGATGCTGTTTAATGGGGGAAGGAGCTGCAAGATAGAGAACTGTCTTTTCTCTCTTTGAGTCATAGTGGAATGTGAAGCCGAGAGGAGGAAGAGAATCTTTACCAGGGTATGTGGGGATAAAAGTTTGAGACAATTGCTTTTAAATTTACCAGGCGTTGTTCTGCAAGGTTGAATTTCCTCCCCTGATCATGTCACTCTTCTGTTAGCTCAGAAAACTGTGGTTGAAGTTTAATCTCATCCTTAAAGCTGTTTCACTAAAATAGGAACCTGTTATTCCACAGGGCTGCTTATTAGAAGAAGAAGGATTTAGGGAGGTCTTTTAAAGTCATTTCAGTGATTTTTTTTTTTTTTGAAAGAAGCATTTGCCGGAATCCCCTTGTCCCCAAAGCATCTGCTGTTTTAGAAGCATAGTGCTAGTTGAAGCATAACAGGAAGGGAAAGCCAACTTCAGGATAGGAAATAGGCTAACTGAGCAACCCACTTGTATTTAGTCAGTCGAGAATGCCTGTCATGCCTTCTATACTGTTTTGGGCACATTGGACCAGGTAGCCCATGGGTCAAATGTGGCCCCCACTTTCTCTACTGCTTTTGGATGGCCTGTGAGCTAACAATGGTTTTTATATTTCTAAATGGTCAGAGAAAAACTCCAAAGAAAAATAATATTTCGTGAGATGTGAAAATTATTAATATATGAAATTCAGACTCCATGTTCTATCAGTAAAGTTTTACTGGAGCACAGTAAGTCAATGGTTGCTTTTCTGCCACAATGGCAGAGTTGAATAGTGGTGATGGAGACGGTGTAGCCCACAAAACTTAGATCTTTACTATGAAAATAGAAAATATTTTGTATATTATTTATAGAAAACAAACATGTATAGTAAATGTTTGCTTACCCTTGACCTTTAATTTCTCAATGTGGCTCATGGGTCACGGGGGTTAGTGTCCCTTTTAATTCACTAGAAATGTAGAATCTCAGTCCATTTCAGACCTACTGATTCAAAATCTGCATTTAATAAGACCCCCAGGTGATCTGTGTGCAGTTAACAGTTTGAGAAGCCCTGCATTAGATGATGTGCTTGCTCACAAAAAGCTTGTGTGACTCATACTCCACAAGACCAGGTCTACATTCCATGCCACTTGGCCTTATTTTCTTGGAGTTAAATGCTACTCCAAGCTCCTGTTCCCCCTTGTAGGGATGGATGGGAGTCCTCTTCTTCTCACAGCTGGTGAGGGGATTTCTTTTCTACTCACAGCTTCACAGCTATTCAGGAGGCTTCCTCCATGCCAGGTAATGTGGGAAGAGCTTGTAGTCTTCCAGGCATCACCATCACGGCTGTTTCACTGTCGACTGTGCCCTTCACATTCTGCTGATCCCAGGCTAGAGGGTTCCATGTGATGCCAGGAGCCCCCTGTGTCCAGGAGCCGGCCTTCCCATGGGACATCACACAGCCATGTTAATTGGGCTCTGCTACCTTCTGGGGCATCCACCACTCTCAGAACTGGCTGTGTCCCATTCTTCTTCCAAGCTAGAGGAATTCCCTCTCTTTCTAGTCCTCAAAGGCATTGCCCTTTTTTTCACCCTCTGGGCGATTTATTCTTTCAAAGAACATGGCTTTTGTAAATGATAGAAGATGGCCTATTTCCTGGTATCTCTGCTTTAGGCTTAGGAATACCATCTTTCTGGAAGCCAGGGAGCATGCATTATCTGCTGAGGTTAGGGGTCGGGGCAGGGTTGAGAAGGGAGTGGGAGGTAGATGGAAGTGAGAACAAATGAAAACAAATATCCCATTATCCTAGCACCTCTACACTATGTTATGATACAGTTGAGGTAACGCTACCAACACAATCTAGGACAGTACCCAATCTAGGATACCTTCCTGTAGAACAGGAGGCAGATTCTGGGGGAGCTCAGAGAAAGGGAGATTGTTGGGCAGCAGTGGGCAGGGAGATCTTCCTAAGGTGGTGGGACTCAGCATGAGTGACTAGAGATGAATGAAAACCAGGAGTGGGCCAGATTGAAGAAAAGTTTAAAAATAAAGCCATTTGCTTATTTTTGTGCTAAGACCAGAGTGTGTCGGAAAGTAAACAGATTTCCCCAGTTGGGAATATTATATTCCATTCACTGGGGACTTTGTTCAGCAAATGTTTTGGGTTTAAGGGTTTTAATTGCTTATAGTATGTTCATTGCTCTTAAAGGGGCAATTCAGTGAAATTTGAACTTGGCCTTCCCTTTCTCTTACCCTTCTGGCTTAAATGAAAGTCACTGTGTATGTTCTGTATTCCTCACCAAGCTTCATGCTGGCTTTTCTTGACCACCTGTTTTCAACTTTAATTTGTGTAGCTACTCTTAGAGGAAATCACCTGTGGAGAAGTCTTCTTGCCTGTCTAGATTCCCTGCAGATGAAGCCTTGGCAGGGCCATAGCCAAAGTCACTTAGAATGGGCATGTCCTTGAAGGGGCATGCTGAGCATCTGAGTTCAGAAGGTCTGAGTCCATGCACATTGGTTGGAGAAAGCGAACTGTGAGGACTTCCCTGCTGGTGTGACCAGGGGCTCGAAAACTCTTTCTTTGTGTACCAAGCACAGAAGCTGGTGGATCTGCAGATGTTATTTGAGATGTGTGCTGATCCACTGTGCCTCTTTCCAAATTGCTGTCATGGGAAGCTGGATCGGGAATGGTCCTAATGCAGTGGACATGGAAATATACTCATCATGTACCAAGTTTAAAAAAAAAACAGTAGGATTCAAAATTGGGTCCGTGGCTAGGTGCAGTGGCTCACGTCTGTAATCTCAGTACTTTGGGAGCTGAGGCAGGTGGATCACCTGAGGTCAGGAGTTCGAGACCAGCCTGGCCAATATGGTGAAACCCCATCTCTACTAAAAATACAAAAATTAGCTGGGCATGGTGGCACACGCCTATAGTCCCAGCTACTCAGGAGACTGAGGCAAGAGAATCACTTGAACCTGGAAGGCAGAGGCCGCAGTGAGCCAAGATTGTGGCATTGCACTCCAGCCTGGGCAACAGAGTGAGACGTTGTCTAAAAAAAAAAAAATTGTGTTCATGGTAGGATACTAATTTGTTTAAAACAAGATACACATAGAAAAAAGTTGTAGAGAGAAAATCAAAATGGGTGATTTACATAAATGGGCTATTGTCTCTGTGTTATTTCTCACTCCAACTTATTTATCTATCTTCTCCTTTCACTCACCACCCTCTCCTTCACCTCATCTGAGGTAAGCAACGTAAGAATCTGGACATATGAATTTCCATATCTTTCTCTTTGCACTGTGTAACCAGTTTGTAAATATATAATTTACAGATCTGTTTTGGTTGTTATTAAAAAGGAGAGCAAGAGATTGATCACATTGTATATACTTTGCATCTTCTCTTCACTTAGTGTATATTCTAGAAATCCTACTGGTCAACTAGCTTGTTATTTTTAATGACTGCATAATATTCTGCAGTGTGGATGTAACTTATTTGGCTATTTCCGTTTGATGGGTATATACCTTATCTCTCTTGTTGCTACAGACAGAACTGACATGATCTATGTACACATGTTCTTATATATTAGAGCTTTTGCTTCTAAAATATAACTTTTGAGGAGTGGGAATTCAGAGGCAAAAGGGGTCTTTAATTTTTATATTATGGATATTTTAAGATTGCTTTATAAAACAGAATAACAATCTATGTTTCCATTACCAAAGTATGAGAGTATTCTTTGCCCCGCATTCTCTTTGGTATAAATGCTGTCAAATTCAGTTTGCCAATCTAAAGAGTATGAAATGGGATCCAATTTATTATTATATTGCTCTGATTACCAGAGAGGTTGAGTATGTTCTCATATGTTTATTGCCCATAAGGATCTGCCCGTGTATGAAGGGTCTATTCATGTCCTCCTCCCATTTTTCTATTGTACTGTTTATCTTTTTGTTGCCAATTAAAAGAGGTTTTTGCACGTTATTGATAGCTCTTTATTGGTCATATATGTTGCAGATTTTTTTTCCCTGATCAATTTGTTAATACCATTGACTTTATGGTATATATTTCCATATAACTTTTTGTCTTTGAAAAATGTAATGAAATATGTCTTTTTAAAAAATAGCTCATGAATGCCCTGTCTTGATTAAAAAGATCATCCTAAGTCCTAGATTATGTTTAGATTATCCCAAATTCCCTCTTTTATATGATTTTGTTTTTAAAAAAACCTTTTAAATCTTATGTCCATCTGGGATTTATTTTTATGTCAAGTTTCAGGTAGAGACTCAACTCTATTTTCTTCCAAAAAGAATAGTCATCTGTGTCAACTTCATTAATTAAATAAGCCATCACTTCCCCCAGTAACTAAAAGACCACTTTGTCACATAATTTCCCATAAACATTGGGTTCTAGTTCTGGGAACTCCATTCTTTTCTATGGACCTATTTGTCTTTTACTATGGCAATATCATACTTTTTACCAGAATGTTCTTATTAAATCCAGTGGTTACTTCTCAATTAGTCTATTGAATTTCCTAGGTTTAAAAATCACATTATTATCAAAATAAGCAAAATTTGTCTCTCCTTTTTGAGATTTATCTTAATTATTTTATTGTCTTATTTTGTTGCATTCATGAGAACTTTCAAAATTAAGTGCCATGGCAGTATAGGACTCCCTTGATTTTGATGCAGATAGCTTTAGTGTTCATTATTTACTGTTCACCTTTATTTAATATTCTATTTCACATTTTAACTTTCCTCTTACTCTTGCTTTACTTTGAGTTTTTATTAGGGTTTTTTTGGATTTTTTATCTTTTGATTGAATTATTTTTCTCTTTTGTTGATGGAGTGATTTATTTTGATGTTCTTGTTTTGAATCATCCTTGTATTCCTGGAATAAGCCCTATTCAGATACAATTTATTTTTATTTATGTTACTGGATTGTATTTTTGACATTTATTTGGAATTTTAACACCTATTTTCATGAGTTAGATTTGTTTATAGTTTTTTTTTTTGGTACTTTGGTTTTAGATTTAAGTGTACATTGCTTTGATAAAATGAAGTAGGGAATTTTTTTAGCAGATGGGAATAGTTTAAACAACTTTCGCCAATTTATTCTTTAATGATCATATAAAATTCAGCTGTGAAATTATATAATTCTATTGACTTCTTCAATGGTAGCCCTTTAGTCACCTCCCTTATCTCTGCTGTGGTACCTCTAATTGCTCACCAAATTCTGGTGTCTCATTCTTTGGCCACATAGCAAGATTGCATTTCACATTCTCCCTTGCATTAACTAGCACATGTAACTAACTTGGGTCCAGTAAAATGAAGTAGAAATGATGGGTTCTATTTATAGACCACACTATAAAATCTCCCATGCACACTCTGCCATATTCTTCTTCTGCCAGATAATGTGGGTGACAAGACTCTAGGGATGGCAAGGCCACACGATATAAGATGCTTTGGTCTCTATGTAACTGAATGGGGGAAAACTTCCCTATTGTCCAGAACGCTTACCCAAGACTACTGTGTAAGCAACACCTACCCAAGACTACTGTGTAAGCAAGAACTACTTCTTAGCATAGCCTGTCCTACACTATTATGTACAGTAACTGGTCTTTTCACGTTTTCTACTGCTTTGGTCAGTTTGGGTAGTATCAGTTTTGTTAGTAAACTACCCACATCTTTTAGGTTTTCAAATTTACCACAGTTGCACATGGTATTCTCTTCTAATCCTCTATTCTACACCTGCAGTCACATCTCCACATTTCTAATTATATGTATTTTATCCTTTCTTAAACCTAATTTATCTTATGGATGTTTTCAAAGAGCCAGTTTTTGCATCTATGTACCTTCCTATTACATTTAGTTTTTATTCATTAATTTAAACTTTTCTTGCTAGTAATTTTCTCTGTTTTTGAATATTCCTGTTTTAAAAATAATTAGGGCACGTAAGGTTGTATGTTTCTTTTGCATGTAGCCTTTGCTGTGTCCCATATATTTTGACTATTCCTCTTCAATTCTTACTAGATGGTTTATATTTTCAATTTTGATTTTCTATTTGTCTGAAGAACTACTCAGGTTAGGAGCATGTTTCTTAATTTCAAAATCCTTAGGATTTTTGATATTTTTGATTTGGGATTTTATTGACTTATAAGAATGTGGCCTTTCAAATCTCTGCTTCTCAAATTTTTTAAGTTTTTATTAATGGCCATAATATTTAAAGTATCTTTTGAACAGATGAAAGAAAGCCCATGAATATTCTTTATTTGATGGTTATATAGTTCTCTCTCTATATATGTATTAGGTAAATATTCTTGATTCAACTTACCATTTTTTTTCTTGGTTTATGTCATTTTGTGGTCTACTGGATCAGTTCAATTCTGAAATCATACAATATAATTTTAATCAAAATCTCCTATTATCAAGAGTTTTGGCTTTATAATATTTTAGTGTTATTTTGTTTTGTTCTTAGTGATTTATATTTTGATAAACTGTGCCTTAACCTTCACCTTATCTGTTGTTAATATCATCTGTCCTTTGTTTTCTGTTGCATTTGACCATCTATTTTTAATCTTTCTTTATGGCATAAAATGTTTCTTATAAATTACATAGAGCTCTCTGTTGACCTGAATACATATTTTTATTGTTCAATCCAATCTCATGTTTGTATTTAATAAGAATGTTCAGCTTATAAAAATTAGTGAAATAATAGATATAATGGAATATATACTATTTTATTTTTATCTTTCTCCATTTTATTACTTTTGCTGGTATGGCCAATTACTACAATTTTTTTCCCCTTTTTAGTTTGGACATCTCACTATACAATCTATGCTGACTGTTATCTTTCCAGGACATTCAAAGGCATATTTCTATGCAAACAAGATATCGATGGTGATTTTACACCCCCCTCCTCCTGCCAGGATGTTTTATCCATTCATTATCATTCTAATAGATAGTTTTTGGAGGCAGAGTCTCTGTCCATCACCCAGGATAGAGTGCAGTGGTGCAGTCATAGCTCACTGCAGCTTCAAACTCCTGGGCTCAAAGGATCCTCCTGCTTCAGTTTTCCAAGTAGCTAAGACTAAGTTGTGTACCACCAAGCTCAGCTAATTAATTTTTTTTAATTTTAGAAACAGGGTCTTGCTATGTTGCCCTGGCTCATGTAGAGCAATCCTCTTGCCTCAGCCTCCTCAGTAGCTGGCATTATAGGCATGAGCCACTGTGCCTGGCAACAGCCTAGTAAATTGAGCCTTTTATGAGTACTTTTACTTCCTTACACTTTTGTACACTGTGGGCAGATGGGCCTTTAGAAGTCTTTTATTCACCTTACCTCCACTACCCCTAATTCCTGGACTTTGCTGAGATAATTTAACACTTCTAGAACTAAACATTAAATTTTTCTTTGCACAATCCCTCTTCTTATTTGTCACTTCCATTACCTGTTTCCAGTCACTTTAATGCTATCTAATTAGATTTAACTGTACAAATTGCAAGGTTCATCACACCACTGTTTTCTTATCTCACCCATCTTGAGATTTTTGTTTGAATTCATTTATTTTTTGATCAGAATATCTGCTTGAGATAGAATATTTGGGTTATTTTTTCTATGAACTCTTGTATCCGCAAATATTCTACAAATTAGACAGGTGGATAACATCTGCCTTGGATACCTGGCAGTGTATGGATGTTTTTTTGTTTTAACAGGGCCTTGCTCTGTCACCTAGCCTGGAGTGTAATGGTGTGATGATGGCTCACTGCAACCTCAACTTCCTGGGCTCAAGTGATCCTTTCTGCCTCAGCCTGCCAAGTTGTTAGGACTACAGGCATGTGCCACTGCTCCTGGCTAATTTTATTTATTTATTTAGTTAAGATGGGGTCTTGCTAGGTTGCCCATGCTGGTCTTGAACTCCTGGGCTCAAGTGGTCCTTCTGCCTCGGCCTCCTAAAGTATTGGGATTACAGGCATGAGCCACTGTGCCTAGCCTGGATGGTTTTCCATCATCTTCTGGATTCCAGTTTTGCAGATGGTGTATGATTGAAGTCATATTACTTAGTTAGTTACCTCTTCTCTGTTTGGAGATTGTGACATTTTTCTCCTCATCTTTGGGACTTATAAGGACACCTTGGTGTATGTCCTTTCCCATGTCTTTTGCAAGGAGCTCAGTTCCATTTGCAGACTCAGGTCTTCTTCAAGTCAGGTAAATTCTTTACTTCCATTTGTTTAATTCTTGTCTCTTCTGTATTTGTTCCTTTTTCTGCTTTGGGGATTACTGTTATTCACAAGCTGGGTTGTTAGAGTCTGTTCTTCAAATATCTTTTTGCCCCTGATTTTTCTTTGTATTTTTGCTCTTGTGTGTATGTGTTTTTCTACTTGATCCTCTAAGCTGCTAATTTAGGTCTCTACAGCAACCATCCTTTTCATCAACTCCTCTCCTGAGCATTTTATTGTGAAAAATCATGATTTTTATTCCCAGAAAGTATTTCTTTTTTGTGTGCTGTAATTGAATACTGTTAAGTGCTATTACTATTTTTTGAGTTGCCCTTTGTCTCCTTTAGCAGCTCTGTTTCATCAACAACTTCCCCTTCTAAGCGTTTTGTTTGCTCATCTCTCCAGCTTCTGGTCTTCTTTGGGGATGCTCTTTTTCCTTTGCCCACTTGTTGTGGCTTAGGACCATCTGCCTTCAGGTGAAGTCGACAGAATGGTGGTGTGTGTAAGAATTAAAGAAAGAGGAGAGAAACATGAAAGGTGGCTCACCAGTTAAGACAGGTTTATTTTAGAGAAAACAAACCTGAGAAGAGCTTCTGGCCCAGTTATGTCAGAAGCACACTCTCTTACAGACTAAGAGTTTTTAAGGATTCAGGGTGGGGGAGTTAGAGGGTTAGGCTGCTTCTGTGTTTCTTGATTGTGTTTATCTGAGAGGGAGAGTTATGTGTCTGTTCCCATACATTTTTCTGCAGCTGCAGGCATACCCACTGAGTTGGCTTTTAGCTTCCTTATCTTAGTGCACCTGAAGGGAAAGGAATGTGCTTATTAAGGCCCACTGCTTTACAGGGCCCATTGTACGTAGGTGAAGTTTGACAGTTACCCAAGCCAAGAGACTTCCCTCCACCTCTCTCTGTGACCAGGCTGTCTTATTTGTGTTTTACTGTCTTTTCGACTGCTTGTAGTTAGAAGAGAAGTGATTTCCTTGAAATGCATAAGGCTCTAAAGGGAGCTGGAACTTAAAATGGAAACATTTGTCCAAGATGATGATGTTCCAGCTCTATCAGTGTGTTATGGTCTCGGCTCCTATATCTTGTAGGAGTGGCACCACCAGGTAGGCTGTCTGTTTTTTTGTGGCACCAGAAGGAATCCCCTGAGCTACCCTAGCTCTAGAGAGGACTTAGCAGGCCTGTTCCACTTCCCATCCCTTCCTCTGGGCCACAGAGGTGAAAGAGATCCTCTCAGAACATTCATGACGGCTGTAGCTGCCTTCCTCCCAGGGGCCTCTCCCACTCTGGGCCAAGCTTTCCCGAGGATTCAGGGACATCTGATCTTGTTCCTGTGTCTGTTCTTAGATGCTGTTCTCCAGACTCTCTCTCAACCCTGCGATGATCTCTCCACCCAGCCCTGCAATCCTGAGGTCTCGCTTAGACTCCGCACCTGTGTGCTGCTTTCAGTGGCTCTCTGCAGTTGAATTCGTGCTGAGAGAGACACCACTAGCTATCAGCAGGCCCAAATTCAAGCCGCCATTGTCCAGAATTGCTTCATCAATTTCTGAAATTTTAATAATGAATGATTAGAAACTTCCAAGCAAATATTCCTTTAAAATTTAGATTTCTTCAAAATCTAAGGAAAATGAAAAGGTTTCTACCTTGCATTTACTTCTCTATCCTGCCACGTTCTAAGAGAGGGGATTCAGTGTTAGTTTGAAAAGATTTTTATTCCTTGGGAAGTGTTTGTAGGATTTTATTAGTAGCTGAATGTAACACCACTACTGCAGAGGCCTAATTCATCTAGACTGGAATTGCTTTCTTGCTGGGATCACTTGGGGACTTATAGGTTTAATCCATCACAAGTAAGAGTTCAGAAGCACATGGGGATGAGATTCCATAACCAGAGAAAGGAGGGCTTCGTGAAGCATGAGGATCAAAGCGAGAATCTGGAGATGGCAAGAAGGAGAAGGTTTGAAGTGAAGTCAGGGCAGGCTACAGGGGACTGTGGGTCCATGACAGTGATAGTGTCTTTGTCATGCAGAGGATAGGGGACCAAGTGGATCCTGATTCACTGGGAAATCAGTTGGCAGAGATGTTATCATCAGATATCCTTTCCAGTGAGAAGAACTGGAATATTACCTAGGTCATGAATGTTGACCTTTTTCTTTGATGATCGTGACATCTAACAATAATTGGGTCAGGAAGAGGGATTCGAGAGATCCTCATCTTAGCATGTGTTTCATACCAAACAATGTACCTGGTGCTGTCCCATACATCTCCTGTAATCTTACCCAAGACCCTTTGTTGGGCAGCATGTTCATAGTTCACAATGAGGAACGAGACTCCGATAAGCTAAAGGTCTGTGAATTCAAGGTTACAGGTCAGTAAATGCCATGGAACTTCTCACAAGCTGATCAGGAGGTTGGCTCTGATGTACCAGTGTTGTTGGACAGCACAGGTTTTTGTCCAGAACTGTTTCAAACAGTACTTAGGTTAAGAAAGCGGCCACTGGCTGTTTGCTCTCCTGTGCCTGGAGGTGGGCTCACTGCTCTCTGGGAGGGACGTTTTGGAGGATGCTTCTGCTGCATGGACAGGAGCAGGAAGATGGGTGTGACTGCCAGCCTTTCCCAGAGGACAGTTTTTTTTTATGACATTGGCAATTGAAATGGGAGCTCAGTTCCCAGACTTTGGAGGGTCCTCAATAGAACAAGGAGGGATACAAAGAAAAAATAAAAGCAAATACAGAGTTTTGGTGGGAGAAAGCATCAGCCCCATCACTGGAGGCAACAGCTGTCTGTAGGACTGTCCTTTGGTGACCGTGCTTCTGATGGCCTGTTTCAAACATCACAAGATAAATAAAATATCAAAAAGAAGCAAACAAGATGTAGTAAATGGAGGAGAAGAT
Source organism: Cheracebus regulus (assembly GCA_963574635.1). Lineage (NCBI taxonomy): Eukaryota > Metazoa > Chordata > Mammalia > Primates > Pitheciidae > Cheracebus > Cheracebus regulus. The sequence continues at coordinate 63,414 of CAUYQU010067642.1, read as the reverse complement.
CAAATTGAAATTCATCTTGCATAGAAAAATATGACGAACACCGGATAAGGACCTTTGTCTGCAAAAAAAAAAAAAATGTTTTAAGCAAATGTCTGTTTACCTGCAGCATCTCACTTTATTTTAAAAGGTAAAAAGCTTTAAAAGGCTGAAAAGGGATGATGCATGTCAGACTGTCACAGTGATGAAGCCAGGATTACCTATAGGGGTGGGTTCAGGGTGGAGCTTTTGTGCAATTTGTAGTGGTTTGTTATAGTTTATTTTCTGCTTAATGGGTTATAGTTTAAAGCCATGGGTAAAAGCCATACGGGAGGCTTATAGGAAAGTATCCCTGGTCAAACCAGCCTAGTAAATAAGCAGTTAGTCCTCCCTGCCTCTGTCTTTTGGCTCTCCTGTTGTCGATTCAGTGAACAAATTAAATTTCACAAATGTTTAGCAATCACACATGCTGTGTGAAGCTTGGTTCTTCTTTCCCATGGTTGTTTCCCTGAGAGGTCAGGGAAGGACTTAGGAAGGCTGACATCTCACCCATGTGCTGCCATTCTCTTCCCTAGGGCTCCAAGTGGCCCCCGTGCCAGGATATGTCCACAGTCTTCATGCAAACCAGCACCATGCTTGGTATTTTTAGTTAGACCCTGATTTTTCTCATTGGAGGTTGCCTTCTGGGTCCAGTGCTGTACTCAGCATTATAGCAATGAAGCCTAAGCCCTGGTCCTCTTCCCTGGAGACCTGTGAAGTCCTGCAGGCTAGCCACCCTGGAAGGTCCCTGTTCTGGTATACTTGGAGCTTGCTGATGAAGAATCTTGGATCTTTGTCCTTGATCCCCACAGGCTTGTGCCCTGTAGGCTGGGCAGCTCAATAAGGTGGCAATCCCCATTTGCAGCCTGGGTAGTCTGCTGGAGCTTCATAGCTGCAGCAGGGAGGAAGATTGTGTTCTCTGCCTCAATCCAGCTGTTGTCTTTGAGATGTTGTTTTAAATCCTCTAGTGGATATAAAATCCACTAGAGGTGAGTGACTGCTGTTTTAAATCCTCTAGCTCTGCTGGACGACCATAGAGGTAGGAGACAGTGTGTCTAACTCTGTCTTACAAATGGAGTGCCTGAGTGAGGGAAGACCAAAGTACTCCACTTCCAAGATTTGGAATTAGAGTTCAAGTTCCCACCATTTTTCTCAACTCATCTGAGTCAGGATGAGTCATATCTTTAAAAAAAATCTGACTTTTAAGAATGGTTTCACTTGAATCTAGTGCCTGTGTGAGAGTTGATATATGTGTCACAGAGTCAGTTTCTCCCACTCAGAGAAAAAGACCAATCAGCTTTACATTAATTCCCCCCAATTTTAGAACAGATGGTTTTCTGAGCACTTAGAAAAAAAATGTGGTGATTGCTACAGAGTGAGCATGACTTGCCCAGGCACCAAGCATGCCGTGTGAAGCTTGGCTCTTCTTTCCCGTGGCTGTTTCCCTGAGAGGTCAGGGAAGGACTTAGGAAGTCTGACATCTCGCCCATGTGCTGCCATTCTCTTCCCTAGTGCTCTAAGTGGCCACTGTGCCAAGATATGTCCACAGTCTTCATGCAAACCAGCACCGTGCTTGGTATTTCTTATTAGACTCTGATTTTTCTCATTGGAGGTTGCCTTCTGGGAAAGAAACGTGGTTCTTTCTTTCTGTGACTTTTTAAATCTTTGGCTTATTCAGTTTCTAAGGTGCCTAGTATTTGGAAGGCATGGTCTTTGGAATCACTCACTGTCTATAGGTGGGACAACCATTGATATGCTTAGCCAGAGAACAGTGAATAGAGCACCTAGAAACAGCTGTCAGGAGGAAGCTGTGTGCTTTCTGAATTTATAGGGAATACAGGGATTTAGGAGGTAAGATAGGGAGAAGGAATGATCTGGTGTGGCTATTTGGAGGCCTGGAATATTTTTTCAAAGAAAGGCAGTACAGAAATTAGTGTTTGAAAGATAAGGCTCAAAGACAAGGAAAGAATGGATTTGTTTTTAACGATTTCAAGTAGAATTGAGGCTGTTTCTGCGATTGTTGGAAATAAAATTGGTTTGAAAATGATGTCAGCAGAGAGTGGGGACTGTGAACCAGGAAAATAAATGAGCTCTGAAATCACCTTCTATTTTATAAATATTGTTTCTGGAGCTGAGAAAATTGAGACAGATTATTCCTTTTTCTCTCTCCCAAGCTATGGGTGGAAGAAGCTCTGAGTATCCCATTTGGACTTTGTGAGGAGCATCTCATCTTGTCCTGGTGTGCTAAGTAGCTTTGTCTGCATTTAGATACACTCCATTTCCCTTTCAAGGACCACTATCAGCAGTAGCCAATTACAAACACACCTCATAACACATTATTGAGACACACTGCACGCAAATAAGCTGGAGAGATGTTTAATGATTGTACCACATCGTGTCCATTACAATCTGTCCGCACTGCCGCAGGACGGAGGGGCCAGTTCCTGTGTGTGTCTCTGGGTCTGTATTTATGTGTATTTCATTTTCATGGCATCCTAATTAGACATAATTTGAGCTAAGCCAGTTTATACTCTCAAGGAAGGAAAGGGAGCATCGTTTCACATTCTGACAGGCTCCTTTTAAACTAGACACTCCTTGTCTTTAGTTTTCTAAAAGTATCAGTGCTATTAGCAGCTGAATTCCTCTGAGAACAAGGGATGATGCATTTTCCGACTCAATGGCTTCCTTCTGTTATCTCTCTTTCGTGGAGAAGTAAAAGGTGGGCAATTCAGAGAAATGTTACATAGGCAGTTACCTCCTCCACTCTTTCATCTGCTGGCTTGGTTTTGCAGTGAGAGTTTGCTGAATTTTATTTTCTCTGCCATTTGCCACTGCCGTTGGTTTTGAAGTAATGGCTGCATTTGGCCACAGTAACTAACAGCTGCATTCCAGGCCTGGGTGAAGTGGCAGCTGATTCACCAAGCACAGGGCCTCCCTTTATGGTGTTAGGGGTTGGAATCTGGGAATGAGATAACAGCTGGGCTCAGCCAGGGATTAAGCAGAATCCTCACTTGTTGAGGTTGGAAGCCTTTAAGTTGATCAGGTCTACTTGCCCTCTCTGTAGTTGATGTCGAGACTAGGGAGGGGAAGTTACTTTCTCAAGAGTATCAGCTGATTAATGGCAGAACTTACCTAGTCCTTGGACTAGATGCCCCTAGTCCAAGCTCTTCGCAGTCTGCCTGTTCGAAGCTGTGCTGTGTTTGCCTCTGTAAAATCCGAAGCTCAGTAGGGAGCAGGGAGCTGCCGACAGGAATGCTGGGTTCCTGCTAGACCCTCCAGCCATGACAGCCATCACAGAGCATGCATATGATTAATTCTTATATAGTCCTCATCCCCCAAGGACACTATTTCTGTGCTGCAGAGGCTTCTGAAAAAGGGCATATGATTTCAAAGGATTATTTTATCAAAGGATTGTTTTCAGCCTCATTCTTTTGGAAAAACCGAATGCCCAATGCTCCAACCAGTGTTGCCTTTCTTGCATTTTGCTCTTGAAGATCTGGGCCTTCCTTGAAGGAGTAGCCTAGGGAAGAGAGAACAAACCCTTGTGTTTTGCCTTTAAGTCGGCTAGAGATGTTTTTGGCCTGATAGAAAACTAAACTGGGTTAGGTCTTCTAGAGCCTGCCTGTATAGCTGAGCGGGTGACGTGTCCAGCCTCCCTAACTTGGAAAAAACTTACTGTTCACACTTCATTCATACGTTCCTTAGTCCTTGGCAAGCAAATTGCTTTTGAAGAATTTATGTTCCATCTGCCACTTCTATTAGTAAGGGAAATATTTGTGACTGATGTAGTGATGGTGGAGTCCTGGGGCCCTGGTGATTTGATATTGTCCATCTGTAGCCTGAAATTTCAGAGTTCATGTGGGGTTAGAGGCAGGAGTCTGGCTTTGGTATTTCCTGAATCACACCACCTGGCTGGGGAGCCTATGTTTGCTCACAGCCAGGCAGATGGTGCCAAGTAGTGGCATGTTCCTACTGCTACTTTTGCAGCCAGCCAGAGATATGAGACAGGACAGCTAGCTAATTGGTATTTTGAAGAATCTGCTGTGTGTTTCAGCGTGAGTGTGTGGGTTGTTGGGAGGTGGTGAGAGTCTGAGGTGTGGAGTGAGATCCTAGTTCTAAAGAATTAGCTGGTTTTTTTTTTTGCTGATGGTCTATGGGAGAGCAGTCCTCAAGCTTTAGGGGAAAGTTAAAGGAGAAACATGACTGAGGTGAAATGATCAGGACCATGGAAAGCACCATGTTGCTTTAAGTTTGGGAAACCTTTCCTAACCGCAAAGAGACTTGGCCTCATGTCTGTGCCTTCCCTATTATTCTTTGATAATCTTCTGAAGGAGCAAATGAGAAGGACAGCATTTTTTTCCCTTGCCCATTCTGCTAATGGAGAGACTGAGACTCAAGAGGTAACTCGTTTGAGATGTAGTGGTGAATCAGGGGAATAGGCAAATATGACTTCCAGTATAATGTGGCTGCTTGTACAAGACAACTTCTTCTACTGTTCCTCCTGGATACCATTATAGTATCCTTGTTGCTGGATACAACAGCAAGGAGAACAATAGAAAACTCCAAAATGCCATTTTAAGTGGAATTAGAGGATAGATACAATCTGTGGAATCTGCAATGTGTGCAAGGGCTGTCCAGAGCAGCAGGGTGTGGGAGTGGCCATGAGGGAGAAGTGAGGAGGTTTAGGAGAGTAGCCGGTGGGCTCAGGAACAGCAAGTGGCAAAGAGTGCTAGAAAAATACACAGCCTGGATATGAGGGGCATCCTGAAAAGCCACAGCAACGTCTCTTATTTGTAATCAATGCGAATAAGGACTAGGGTGAACAAAACTGAAGAAAGGTACCTCCTGGGCCTGCTTTGATTCAGAGAAGCAGAGGAGGTGTATGCATACAAAGGATCATCCAGAAGACACCTATCTACAAGAAATAATGTTTTTGGCAGCAGACAAAGAGCCTTCCTTCTTTCCTTCCTTAACAAATGATATAACACACATACAGGAAAGCACACAAATATTTTTCAGTTTGATATGCTTTTATGTAACCACCATGGCAGATCAAGGTACAGAATCTTTTCAGCAGCCTAGAAGTCTGCATGTGCCTCTTTCTAGTAATTAGCTCTTCCCCACAAAGAAAGCTCACTTTAGTAAGGAAAGTCTACCCTGGGCTCTCCTTCCATCCTCAGAACTTCCTGCAAAGAAATGGCCCAAGAAAGCCTATCTCATACAACAATAAGTAATAAAAAAGAATTAGGATCATTGGTAGATGAGAAGCAATGATATTAGAGGGAAAAATGTCAACAAGAGCCACTAAAATTACCCCCAAATAAAGAACATTCCCAGGAAGATAATTTTAGGGAGCAGATAAAAATTATGATCAAGTATTTCACAGTGAATTTAAATAACTCGATGAAGCAATCATTTCTGTGAAGAAAGACCCACCAAGCAGAGATAAGTGTTTGGGAAAGGATGACAAGATGGCAAGAGGTGGCGAAATGTGAGCTGGCAGAACTCAAGGAGGAAATAAAAGAAAAAAGGCAGATTTGTCTCAGAAATGAAGATGAAGTTGGAAGAATCTCAAGGGAAAATAGACACGTGCAAAATGCAGTGTGGAACATAGATGAAAGGTGAATAAATGCAACTGAAATAAGGGAAGCATTAATAAATGTTAGAGAGAAAATGATTCATATGGAAGACAGGCAGTGGAGAGCCAACCAAAGCATAATTTTAGTTCTTGAAAGGAAACAAAAAATAATAGACATATAAAAAATAGACACAGAAAACACAAACAATGGAACAAATATTTAAAATATTAGGAAGGTTTTTGTGATATAAAAGAAGACTTAAGTAAACGTTGAAAGAGCACAAACTTGGGTATTGGGTGAAATTACCCAGAGCAGTTCCTACCAAGATTATAGCCTTGGGAAGTTTTAGACACAAAGGATAGGGAATAATCCCTCCCCTCCCCTTCCCTCCCTTTTCTTTTATGGAAGCAGTGTAGAAAAGTGGGTGTGGAGGTGGCAGGCAGGGGCATGGCTAGAATGATTGGAAGGTTGGTTAAGGGAAAGAATAATTTAGTGAGCAAGTAAATAAATATAAAGAGGATAATAGGAACTGTGTTTTTTACTGTTTGAAAGCGATTTCTAAACATGGAAAGAAGGAAGGCTAGAAAGAACCTAGCATGCTGGATTGGAATTTGAAGTATCAGAGAGAGTGTGTGTGTGTGTATGTGTGTGTGTATTTTTTCTTCTTCTTCTTCTTCGTCTGGAAGCAGTGGAACTCCAATAGCAAACAAATGCATCTTGGTTTCTTTTTTCTTTTTCTTTTTTTTGAGACAAGGTCTTGCTCTGTCACTCAGGTTGGAGTGCAGTGGCACGATCTTGGCTCACTGCAACCTCTGCCTCCCAGGTTCAAGCAATTTTTTTTGCCTCAGCCTCCTGAGAAGGTGGGATTACAGGCATCGGGCACCACACCTGGCTAATTTTTGTATTTTTAGTAGAGACGGGGTTTTGCCGTATCGGCCAGGCTGGTCTCGAACTCCTGACCTCAAATGATCTGCCCACCTCGGCCTCCCAAAGTGCTGGGATTACAGAGATATTGGTTTCTAAATTGTGTCCTACACTAAAAGTTACCAGGGGGTCTCAGAGAAATGGCTGACTTATGGGATAGGTTAGAAAAAATATAAAATGAACCTGAAAGATCTTGTCATGCCAGAAAGTCAGGAGATGCTCCAGAAAAGATGGGGATGTGTCAAGAAGACACAGGAACCAGCTTGAAGGACTTTTTGCTGACCAGTTGAGAACAATATGAGCATCAGAGTAAATATCAAATAATAAGAGTATTAGATTACAACCTATTGAATAAAATAGGAATCTGTAAATCCATAGTGTTATAAATAAGTAAATGAATAGATACATAACAAGTAAATAAGTAAGTGCAGGAGAAGAGACTCTTTTTTACAGTAGAATGACAACTGATAAATGTAGAGAGAATGATGGAGGTACATATTCACCACTTGGCTACCATCACTATGGTAATTGGTAGATATTGTTAGTTGCTGATGGATGCTATCTTGTGGGTGAAGGTTTCATAACAAATAGCATATTGGCACAATATTAGTAAAGCTTCCCACAAAAGTGTAATGAAATAACATGGAAACATGGTGAAAATTTCAGTGGAAAAATTTGGCAAGCACCAACTTAACAAGATGATCAAGGTTAACATCACTAGTGGTGGGATGGGTTGGACTAGTTTGCCCCTGGATGTGATGAGCTGAGAAGAACACAGCATCACTTCTATTCTGCCAAGAATACATAGCTCGTATTTAGTTGTGAGGAAACATCGGATGGACACAGGCTGTATAGAAGGAAAGGCCTGTACTCTTTCAGACTTTCAAAGATGTGAGAAACAGAGAAAGACTGAGGATTTCCTCCAAATTGGATGAGACCGATGAGGCATGACAACTAAATGCAACATGAGTTGGTAGATAGGATCCTGGACAGGGAAGTGAAAAAGAGACATTGTTGGGACATTTGGGAAATTTGCATAGGGTCCGTGGACTGGGTCTGTGCTGTATCATTGTTGACTTTTTGACAAGGAGTGCTGTATGATGATTATATAGGAGAAGTCTCCTTGTCTTTGGGAGGCATGCACTGGAGTATTTAGAGATGATGGAAGCATGGGAAAAAAATCTATATCTGTTTCTTTCTTCTATCTCTGCAAAAATGGGGAAAATATAGCAAAATATAAAATGTCACCAACTAGAGGATTTGTGTGGAGGAGGTGTAAGAATTTGTACTGTTCTACTGTTCTTGCAACTTTTCTTTAGGTTTGAAATGACTTCAAAATTAATAAAGAATGGTGAAGTTAACAATAAATAAAAAAGAAAGACAGAAGGAAAGACTCCATTGAGAATCCAGGCAAAGAGATCAAGTCACCTATGAGGAGAAAAATATCAAGTTGGTCCCAGTTTTTTTCTGCAGCAACTTCCAAATGCCCAGAAGACAGCAAAATAACATCTACAAGATAAGCAAAGAAAGAAAGAAAATGTGAGCCAATGATTTATATCCATCCTAGCCATCTTTTAAGTATAAAGACAATTTTTGGACATGCAATAACTCGGGAAATATTGTTCCCATGAGCCCTTCTTGAACAAACTAGTAAAGGGTGAACTTCAGCCAACAAAGTGAAGATGGAGGTTGAGCATTGAATATTTTTAACTGTAAAACCAAACTAAAACTAAAAGTAAGACAAATATGAGGATTAGAAGAACAGAAGAGAAAATAAGTGTTCTGTGCCCTGGTGATGTAGAAATGACACAACCAACAAATACTGAAAGACAAAGGGGGAAAAAGGAAGTTCTCTGATTGCCTCATTCTGTAATAACAGGGAGTCAAAGGATATAATTGAGAGCTGACAAATGAAGTAATATAAGCATAATTTTACTTAATAAATGGTACAGAAAGAGGATATTATTGACTACAATCAGGTGTTGGAAGGGAAACAGCAGCATTGCTGGAGTAAATGGTGCCGAGGGGCTATGTAATATGTTTTTTTTTCTTCTCTATATGCAGCTGCCATTGCATTAACATCTCTGTGCACTTTCACAACTGGCTGTCAGGATGTATATCTCTTTCTTTCTCCACCCCAATCATGCCTTTGCCATGCTTCTGTGGAAACAACAGTGAAAGGGAATAAATCAAATTTATATTTGCTTGTAATACATAGTAAGTCTTGTCTAAAGACATAGATTAAGATTATTATATAATGTTGTAGTTACGAATGTTACCATTAGAATAAAAACACAAACCTTCCCAGAAGAATCACACAGGAAGAACAATCACAGAAAGATGAAAAATAATGCCAAGAAACCCAGAAGACATAATATAAAATGAGAGCTAGGAATAAGCCTATTTGTCATATCACTAAATATAAATGAATTTAACTTACCTTTTAAGAAGAGTTTCAGAAAGGATCACAAGTCACAACCCAATTCTAAGTTGTTTGTAGAGATGCCCCTAAAGGAAAGTGATATAGGAAGGCTGAAAATAAAAGGATGAGTAAAGGAACACCAGGCAAATGCTTTAAAAGGTTAATTTAAAATAGAGATATAAAAAGTAGTAGTTATGAACTTGCATTAGACAAAGTGGAATTCAGATTAAAATACATTAAATAAGATAAAGCAACTATATGATGATAAAAGGTATATCTCACAATGAAAAAAACTTAACAGCAGTATTGAAAACACAGACATTTTAGGAGATGCAAGGAGAAATAGACAAAAGCACGCTGGTAACAGATCACTTTAATTTACATGTCTCAGTCTCCAGATAACTGGACAAAGAATAAAAATCAATATGAAAGCTCTAATTAACATAAGCAATAAAGTAGATCTGGTTGATAAATAGCAAACCGTATAGATTAAATGAAGAAAATATATCTTTCAAGGGTCTATGAAACATTCACAAATATTGACCACCTATTAGGCAACATAGATAACCTCAATAAATCCCAAAAGGTAGAAAAAAGACAGGCAATATTCTCTGATTACAGTGCAATTAAACTAGAAATTAATACCAAATTAGGAAAGCAGAAGGCTATTTAACTGAAAGGAAAATCAAAACAAAACAAAAAAACTCAATGCATGGGTGAAAGAGGAAAAGAAAAACAAATTGCAGATTTTCTGGAGAACAATGAAACACTAAACAACAGAACAGATGTTATATAGCTAAAGCAGTACTCAGAGGAAAACTGATGGCCTTAAATATTTACACAAAAGAAAGATAAAACATGAATTAATCACCTAAGTTAAGGAGCTATAACAGAATAAAATGGAATATTGCAGAAGGAAAGCAGAGGAAGAAATAGATAAAAGTAGAAATTAATCAATTAGAAAACAAAGCAGTTAAAATAAATTTCAAAGCTGGTTTTGGGTTGTATTAGTCAATTTTCTTGCTGCCAATAAAGACATACTCAAGACTAATTTATAAAGGAAAGGGGTTTAATTGACTCACAGTTCAGCATGGCTGGGAAGGCCTCAGGAAACTTACAATCTTGATGGAAAGGGAAACAAACACATCCTTCTTCACATGACAGCAGCAAGGAGAGGTGTGAGTGCCCAGTGAAAGCGGAAGCTCCTTAGGAAACCATCAGATCTCATGAGAACTAACTCACTGTCACAAGAACAGCAGCTTGGGGGCAACCACCCTTATGATTCAATTATCTCCACCTGGTCCCTCCCACAATGTATGGGGATTATGGAAACATACAACTGAAGATGAACTTTGGGTGGGGACACAGCCAAACCACATCATGGGGGAAAAGCCAACAATAAAATAAACTACTAATTAACCCAATCAAGAAAATGTGGGAGCAAGTGAGATGCATAAAATAAGGAATGATATCTGGGAAGCATTGATATAAACAGGTAACTAAAGGAACACGAGACTACTTTGTTCAGTTCTATGCAAATAGATTTGAAAAGTGGATTAATTTTCGAGAAAATAAAAATTACCCAAATGATCCCAGAAGAGAATCCAAAATTTCTAAGGCAGAAATTAAAAAAAAAAAATGTAAACAGGTATATGCACTTCAAACAAATATGCACTAGTCCAGATGGTTTTATAAGGAAAATCCTACCAAACTTCCAAGAAACAGAAATTTTAGTATATTTTAGAGCATAGAAAAAGAAGAGAAGCAAGCATAACTTTTACCAAAACCTGACAAAGTAGGCACACATAGAAATCCAAAGACTAATCCCACTTATGAATATTAATTCAAAGATGATTTAAAAAGTAGTAAAATAATTGCAGCAGTACATTTGAAGATTAATCCATTATAATCAAGAGTTTTATTATTGGAATGCATATATGGTTCTATATTAGTTAACATTAGAAGAAAAAGATATTATCTTCATAGATGTTGAAAAGGCCTTTGAGAAATTTCAATGGTCATTTCTAAATTAAAAAGTACACCCAAGAAAACTTGACTGGCTAAGGTTATACTGGTGGTCCCTGAATCATGATGCTTTGATACAATCTTTTGACTTTATTATGGTGAAAAAAATATGCATTCAGTAGAAACCATATTTCAAGTACCCATGCAACCACTCTGTGTTTCACTTTCAGTATAGTAATGGATAAATTATCAGAGATATTTAACACTCCATTATAAGATAGGCTTTGTGTTAGATGATTTTCCCTTGTTATAGGCTAATGTAAGTGTTCTGAGCACACTTAAGGTTGGCCTGGCTAAGTTATGATGTCCAGTAGGTTAAGTGTATTAAATGCGCTTTTGACTTACAATATTTTCAACTTATGATGAGTTTATCAGAATGTAACTCCACTATAAGTCTAGGAGCATCTGTATAGTTAAGGTACTTTTTTTTTAAACATGCTAAAACACATCCATCTCAGGCTATAAGCCAGTATTATGCTTACTGAGGAAACACTAAAGGAATTCTCATTAAAGAACAAGGATCTATGCTATTAGTACTGTTATTCATGATTGCACTGGTGATACTGCCAATGCAATTAGATAAGCAAAAACAATAAAAAAGTGAGATGAGGAGGAGGAAATGGTTGCTATATGAAGATGCTCTGGTTGTGTGGCTGGAAAACAAAAGATAATTTACTAAAAAACTGTTTCAAACAGTAAAATAATTCCATAAACTACCAATGTGCAATAATTAGTAAATAGAAATACCCTTCATATTTACAAACACCAACCAGAATATAGAATGTCTTCAACATTGAGGATAGGTTCTTAGAAACTGCAACTTTAAGCAAAATGACATTTAACAGAACCAGTTTTTTTTCTCATCAAAGTTATAACAAAAATATGTTGAAAGAAATGTTATTCAAGGACCTATTGCACATCATTTTGCTTAAAGTCACAGTTTCCAAGAACCTATCAATGATGTTAAGTGACTATTTACCATATATTGTCAGGGGAAGAGCCACCACTTACAATAACAACAAGAAATGTAAAAGAGCTAATAATAAATCTGAACAAAAAATATCCAGGATCTATATGAAAATTTGAAAACACTACTGAAGGATATAAAAGAATCCTGAAGTAAATGTAAAGATTGCTCATGGATGGAAAAACAATAGACATCATTCTATTTAATTTATAAATCAATACAATCTAAAAGTAGCAGTAGATCATTTTTTAAAACTAAGTTTGTTTTAAAAGTCAAATAAAAAGGTAAATAAAACTAGTGAGAAAAATTCTGAAAAAATCCCATACGGGGGGACTGGCCCTACTAGATATTAAATTTATTATAGTGTGTCATTTATTGAAACTGTGCACTGCAGAGACATGCACACATAGTTAAAAGGAACCAAGTGGTTAGTCCAGAAATAGACCCAAATGCATGTGATCATTTAGTATTTGATAAAGGTAGCATCTTAAGTCATGGAGAAAAGATTAAATACATTCAACTGGGATATCTGGTAGCCCTGTGGGGGAAAATAAAATTGGATCCATACCTCACACCATGTATACAGCAACATAAGATTCAAAATGAAAATGAAATTTAAAGGTAAGAGCAAGACTATAAAAGTACAGGAAGAAAACACACAGGTTGCCTCTCTAACCAAGACTTAAACCTTGAAACCATGAAATAAAAATCTGATAGATCTGACTAGATAAAAATTGGAGGAAAAAATCATCTAAGTAGCTACCTAAGTAAACTGAAAAGACACATGACAAAGGCCTAATCAACTTAAATAAAGAGTTCCAAAGGGTCAATAAAAAAATGAATTTCAATCTAATAGAAAACAATACGCAAAGGATATAAACAGGCAATGCACAAAGAAATATGCATAGCCCTAAATTTGCTAAAAGATGTACTTAACATCTTTGAACCTTGAACATCATCTGACCCTTGAACAATATGGGTTTGAACTATGCAGATTCGCTTACATACAGATTTTCTTCTGCCTCTGCTACCCCTGAGACAGCAAGACCAACCCCTCCTCTTCCTCCTCCTCCTCAGCCTACTCTATGTGATGATGAGGATGAAGAACTTGATGATGATGCTCTTCCACTTACTGAATTGTAAATATATTTTATCTTCCTTATGATTTTCTTAGTAGCATTTTCTCTTCTTTAGCTTACTAATTGTAAGGATACAGTATATAATACATATAACATATAAAACATACAATGATTACAAAATATGTGTTAATCACTGTTTATGTTATTGATAAGGCTTCTGGTGAACAATAGGCTATCAGTAGTTATATTCTGGGGAAGTCAAAAGTTATGTGCAGATTTTCAACCGGGCAGGGGTTTGATGCCCCTAACCTCCGCATTGCTCAAGGGTCAACCACATTTATACTTACATCTATATGCATAAGAAATTCTGGAAAGATACTACAACAAACTAACAATGAGTTCCCTTAAGGGTTGTGACGTGAACTGGGGATAGGCAAGGATAGAAGGGAAATGTTTCATTGTATGCCTTTTTTATTTTGAATCACATGAATGTATTTTTTTTAACTGTACTTTAGATTCTGGGGTACATGTGCAGATCATGCAAGATTGTTGCATAGGTACATTCATGGCCAGGTGGTTTAAAGGGATTATTATATTAATAGGATTCTGACATAGCCACCGAGATAGTCATGTCAGAAGATGATGCACATCCCCTTGTCCTCCACCTACAGAAAAGTATATAAATGCTTCTATTCCAACCAAATGAAATTGTCCAAAGGCTTTCCTCCCTAATAAGCCATGAAGAATGGAGGTAGAACTCCTTAGAGCCCACAGTGAGTTTTGCAGGTAAAATCGGCATCATCTTGAATCACTAACCTTTATTAGCACTGGAGTGTTTGTTTGCAGAATGCAGTGTTTCCTGAGTATGCAGTTTGGATCTCCCTGGATAATATGTATGGATCTGGATCAACTGTTAAATGCTTGTTTTGTAGCTTTTTAATAGAGACGTAGAATGTGATTGAGGCCAGCTTGTGATTACAGTTCCCAATTATAATGTAAGTCTGAGAAGCTCTGATCACATAGAGCATAGGGCACAAAATGGTGGAGGTGGAACAGATCATGGAGATTAACTGGGGAAATGTCCCCATTTCAGCAGTTAGTAAATGCTCCAGCCTGGGTAGAAGGTACTCAGCTAGTTAGTGCTGAGCTAAACTAGAAGCTGAAGTTCTGAGTGCCAGTTCTGGGTTCTCTCCCATCTGTCCATTTCCCATGACACAAAAGTCTTGGCCAGACAGTACAGTCTTGCTCTACAAACAGGACAAGGAGTTTCAGCATCAGTGGAGTAAAAGACACCTGTGTTAGGAAGCCAATACAGGAAGCCTGTTGGGTGTGAAAAACAGGAAGTCTGACCCAAACAGGCTTAAACAAGAGCAGAATTAGTGAACATAACTGAAAAGTCTAGATAATAATATCACTGGTCCTTCTCTGTAGCAAAACCCCTATTTTATTTTCTTACAGGCCACAACGCTCTCAAAAGTATTTCATTCAAAAATTATTATTTTTTTGCCCATTTGTTTATTTGGTAGCTCCATGACTGTAGGAGCCTTGTCTGCCTTGCCTTTATATCTCCTGTGCCTAGCACACAACTAGGTGCTCAATAAATACTTGTGGAAAGAGTTAATTCTCTGACCTTGGAGTGGAGAGTGGAGGATGGAGCAAGCACATAGTCTGAGGGTGGGGAGAGGGATTATTCCCCAAAAGGCATTGAGATGTAGTGAGATGCCAGGAGCCAAAAGATAACAAATGTCCACTGTGTCTCAAAGACTTTCAGGTAATCTTCTTTAGCTCTTTTCTCCTTCCTTGTTTCCTAGAAAATGTCTTCACCATTTATATTTTCCCTTCTATTGAACTTAGGATGATGGGAAGAAGCTTTCATCACTATATCTAGTTATCCTATCTCACACAAGCAGGAGTGCCTTGAGACCACCTGCCACTGTACAGAGACCCTCTCCCTCTCCCCAGCTAGAGGATCATGACTATTTTTCCTTTATTTAGAACGAGGACTATGCTGATGATGTGCAGTCTCAAAGCAAGGAAGGAGGAATACGGTTGTAGGAAGGCACTTTTAATGGGACACAATTAGAGGATGAGAATCCAAAGTTAAATGGGTTATCTTCAGGGATCAGCATCTGCCATTGCTGTGCCTCTTCACTTAGAGGAGTTGTGATATGCCTGGTTGGTGGTGGTGGTGCTAGTAGTAGTGTATTGGTGGTTACCATCTTCCCCATATGTACATTTCCAAGGTATTCAGAAAAGGTTTTCATGTAGGGCATGTTTTATCAGAAGACTCCAGTATTAAACCAGGACTGTCATATTTTAATTGTGTGATTGTGAACACATGATTTTACCTTCTTATTGTCAGGTTATACTTCTAGAAAGTGAAGATAATGGCAGCATCTTTCCTATATATTTCTCAGGATTGGTGCAGGCATCAAATAAGACAAGGCATGGACAAGTGCTTTGAAGATTGTAATACACAAGGCAGAAGCTAATCTTTTAATGAGTCTGTTTTATCCTCCTAAAGTTATATATCTTAAAGATTGTCTTAGATTAAAGCCCTCAACTTCATAGGAGGAAACTGAAGTCATAAGAGACTTAGCCAGGGCCATACGCTTAGCTGGTAGAGGAAAATTTTTCCTGGCCAATGTGAAAAGACATTTACTGTAATAGGTAGACTAATGTCCTTCTAAAGTTGTACACATCCTAAGTCCCAGAAACTGAATATGTTAGGTTATACCACAAGAGGACAGTAAGGTTGCAGGTGGAATTAAGTTAATAGTTAGCTTACCTTAAAATAACGAGAGTATCCTGGACTACCCAGGTGAGTCTGATGTAATCACAAGCATCCTTAAAACTGGAAGAAGGAGGCAGAAGAGGAAGTCAGTGATTCCATGTTAGAATGACTCAACCCATTGTTGCTGGCTTTGAAGATGGAGATGAAGGAAAAAGGCCATGAGCCAAGGAATGTGGTCAAACCTAGAAGCTGGAAAAGAGAAGGAAACAGAATCTCTTCTAAGAGCCTCTAGAAGGAATGCACCCCTGCTGACACCTTGATTTTAGCTCAGGGAGACCCATATTGGACTTCTAATCTAGGTAGGATGATAAATTTGTCTTGCTTTAAGCTATTGAGTTTGGGGTGATTTGCTGTAGTAGTGATAGAAAACTAATATAGGTACCATTTCTCAGATTTTACAAATGAGAAAACTCGGCACAAAAAGGTAGAGGGACTTTTCTTGTCATATGCCTAATAGTTACTTTAGAAGTTTTTCTAGGGAAAGGAATTGATTTGTTGAATACAGTATATCCTTTTTCAGTGATCTGGTGTCCTGATGAGTAGGAAGTGACTTTTTTTTAGGACCCAAGGATATCGTAGGGGCAATAAAAAGTAGAAAGTCAAGACAGGGATTGTTTTTATTAAATGGAGATGGAGGCTAGCATATGCCCCTTTCTGGGATGATTTCTTCTGTGTCCAATTTTTACTAAGTGGGAAAGAAGTGGCTTAATACAGAATTCACACTATGTCAGATACGTGGCTTGCAATTGCTCCTTTGTCAGGGCTGATGCACATTTGCTAACACAACTGGAGGAAGGTTGAAATTCGTAGACTGTGAGAGCTGGGTGGGATCCTGCTGGTCACCCCATGTTGTCTTTGTGTTAGTGATGTTGAGATATCCAACAACAAATCCCTATCAAGATTAATTCACCTCTGTGTTGTCTTCTCTGGATTGTTGCCACCTTTTTTACTTTTTCTACTCCCACTGTTGCTTCATGACTTGACTCTGATTCTGATACCTCTTTAACTCAGCTCATCATTGGCACTCTTAGTGCTCGGCTAGAATATGTTTATTGACTTCACTCCAAACTTGACATTTTTGTGGTTATTCTTGGGTGTCAACTCCTAGCCTCTTCCTGATTTTAATCTTGATATTCCTGTCTTGTGGCTGTGACCTGGCTCCTGTTCAAATCTGCTCATTGGATAGAGGAGTTACGTGCCCAGGGAAGGGAGATGACCCACCTGGATCCCAATATCACTGGGGCAGCAGTGGGTCCAGAGCTCAGTTTCTCCTACTCTATTCCCTGACCCTCATCTGGCATTCTCCTTACAGTGAGTGTCTGTATGGGCCAGAAACAGCCTAGGCCTTCCAATCTCAAGACCAGCCTCATGTTCTTTGGGAAAATTACTTAATAAAGCGTTCCATTCTCCATGTGGAAAATAGGGAGAGTAGAGAAGAAGCTGGGAGACACTTAGTGAGTGGTGAAGTCTGGCATGTGTAATAAACTGGATCAAAGGAGGCCCAAGGCCATCCTATTGCTGAGCAAAAAGAGTGATCAAGAGCTTCTGACCACATATTGGCCATGTCTGTTTCCTGTGGTTCTCTGATCACACAAACAGTTATGGCCTCCAACTGGTGCCAGGTCAAAGCTTGGAGGTAGGGTAGATCTTATTGCACTAAAATGAATGTGAATCACCTGGATTTAATTGCTTTCCTGTGAATCAGCATAATTGAGAAGGGCTTCTCAAGTCCTGCTTGGGATACTTCCAGGTGTAGGACTTGGAAGAACCTGGCAGCTCTACTGTTCCATGCTCACAAATGTTTTTCTTTACAGGAGACTGCAAGTCTGCAAAAGTGCTTTCAGTCCATTCGCATTCAATACCTGCTGGATGCTACAGAACTAAAGTGATGTATACATGATAGATAATAATAAGAAATGTAGCACTTGTCATTTGTTAACGGCGCTATTCATTATTCTTCACAACAGCGTGGCATGATAGATTCACGTTATCTTACTAAAGAGGAGAGAAGTAAATGCAATGTGTGCAGGTTGACATGCCATGCCTGTGGTCTGTGCTGTGGATGTGTAGTCCCAGGCTCCCCAGACACTGCTTCTCGAGGGGATGTGGCGTCTCCTCTAGATCGCTAATAGAATCTTAGATTCCCAAGGCTGGAAGAGACTGAGGACACTGGTCAGATTGTCAAGACCTGAGTCTCATTCCTCCATAATGACATTACTTCAGGTTGTTTGAGCTATAAGAGAATCCATCTCAAGCTAGCTTCTACAATCTGAGACTATTCTGTAGTAACCCAGAAGTGTGATCATGGAAAACCAGGCCTCATGAAGAGGTTGGAGCCAGGGACTACAAGGCTATTGGGAGCCCAGGATGAACTCTTTCTTCATCCTATCCTCCTCCTTCTCTCCATAAATTTGCTTTGTGCTCCTTTCCTAGCAAACTAGACTTCCCTGCTCCAGAGCCCACATGGTGGGCAGAGATGTTACACTTTCAACCATACATGGAGCACCCTGTCCTCTCCCTCATTCTCACCCTGATCTGCTCTCAAGTTCTTAGGTAAAGAACCCCGAAGGAACCAGTCTCAGACAGGACCCACTTCTGGTTTAGTAAACTGTGTTAGAATCGCGTTGTACATACATGGCATCCAGGAACCTACCCTTGTGGATTTTCCTTGTGTAGTTAAGGAGTTCTTTGAAAAATGAGAAATCTATTAGGTTGGTCCAAAAGTAATTGCAATTTTTGTCGTCAAAAGTAATGGGCCAAACCACAATTACTTTTGCACCAACCTACTAAAAGGTACCCATATCACCGACGCAATGGTCATCTTGTTATTGATCACTGAATTCTATATTCACTACATTGTACATTTGTTACATGTAATGACAGGGAACTCATCCCCTGTGACAGCTCAGACAGCTGAGGATGCTTCCTTATATTGACTGAAATGGGTCTCCATTCCCAGGCCTACTTTTCGAAGCCAGAGAGAAGGAGCCTTATCTCCTTTCATCATGACAGCTCTTTGGATAATTGAAGGCATCCTGGAATTATTAATCCATTCTTCCCATGACACATGTCTGAGTCCCAGCATGTTCCCGGTTGTTCTCCTGAATATGATCTGTTTTGTCTCTATATCTCTGCTGTAGATTGAATGTTTGTGTCTCCACAAAATTATTATACTGAAATTAACTCCAACTGTGGCAATTTAGGAGTTAGGGCCTCTGGTAGGTGATGAGTCATGAGGATGGAACCCTCATGAATAAGTTAGTGCCTTTATAAAAGAGATCTGTATTAGTCAGGGTTCTCTAAAGGAACAGAACTAATAGGACATATGTGTATATGAAAGGGAATTTATCAAGGAAAATTGACTCACATGATAACAAAGTGAAGTTCCACAATAGGCCATCTGCAAGCGGAGGAGCAAGCAAGGAAGCCAGTCTGAGTCTCAAAACCTCAAAAGTAGAAAAGCCAACAATGCAGCCTTCAGTCTATGGCTGAAGGCCAGAGAGCTACTGGCAAACCACTGGTATTATAAGTAAGTCCAGGACTCCAAAAGCTGAAGAACTTAGGGCAGCTCTTCATGTTTGAGGGCAGGAAGCCAGCACAGAAGAAATACGAAGGCCAGAAGACTCAGCAAGTCAGCTCCTTCTACCTTCTTCTACCTCGTTTATTCTATAGACCCACTGGAAGCTGATTGGATGGTGCCCACCCACACTGAGAGTGGGTCTGCCTCTCCCAGTCCACTGACTCAAATGTTAATCTCCTTGGCAGCGCCCTCACAGACGCACCTAGGAACAATACTTTGCATCCTTCAATCCAATCAAGTTGACACTCAGTATTAACCATCACAAGATCCCAGAGGGTTCCCTTATCCCTTCCACCCAGTGAAGCAACAGTGAGAAAATGGCTGTCTATGAACCAGAGAGTGGACCCTCACCACACACCAAATCTGCTGGTGCTTTGATCTAGGACTTCCCAGGTTCCAGAGGGGGCGTGTCGTCTCCTCTAGAGGTTCCAGAACTGTGAGAAATAAATTTGTTATTTGTAAGCTACCTAGTTTATAGTATTTTATTACAGCAGCCTGGATAGACTAAAGTGGAATTCCCAGAATAAAATCTTAACTAATTCTAGATCCTTTGACAAGAGTGGCCTTGGGTCAAGTAAAGAGATGGTCTCTATCAGGAGTTGGCAAACTTTTCTGTTAAAAATTGAATTAGTAAATATTTTTAGCTTTACAGCCCATATGGTCTCTGTCACAAACCCTCAGCTCTCCTGGTGTGGCAAAAAAGCATCCACAGATGATACTTAAACAAATGAGCATGGATGTGTTCCAATAAAACTTTATTTATAGACACTGTAATTTAAATTTCACATAATTTTTACGTATTACAAAATATTCTTTTGATTTTTTTCAACCATTTAAAAATGCAAAAGCCCTTCTAACTCACCTGTCCTGCAGAAATGAGTGGTGGATAGGATTTGGGCCTATGGCCATAGTTTGCTGACTTCCGGTCCATATTCTATCATTAAGGGTTCTGATTACCTAACCCAGTCAAAGCAAACCCAGTTTCTTTCACTCATGCTTGAAATTCCTTCACTGCTGAAAGAGGAAGGCACTGCCCTTCAAAAAAGAGGAAAAGGACACATTAGAGGGTCTGTTTAAAAGTAAAAGTATTTTTGAGGGAGTTAATACAGCCTCTAAAACTTAAATGTGAATTAATACTGACTTCGTGAAACACTGACCAGTTTATAAAATGTGCATTACTTACTTCTCTTCTCCCAGTGCCAGGAAATAGATATTTTTAATGTTCTCTTCACAGATGAGGAAAAAGTCCCTTAAAGATGAAGGGACTGCCAGCTGGGTGCAGTGTCTCACGCCTGTAATCCTAGCACTTTGGGAGGCCGAGGCGGGCAGGTCATCTGCAGTCAGGAGTTCAAGACCAGCTGGCCAACATGGAGAAACCCTGTCTCTACTAAAAATACAAAAATTAGCTGTGCGTGGTGGCGGGCACCTGTAATCCCAGCTTCTCAGGAGGCTGAAGCAGGAGAATCACTTGAACCCAGAAGGTGGAGGTTGCAGTGAGCCGAGACCATGCCATTGCACTCCAGCCTGGGTAACAAGACCAAAACTCAGTGTCAAAGAAAAAAAAAAAAATTGAAGGGACTGCTTAGGCAGTTGCAAGCAGAGCTGGAGCTTTCTCCAGGTGGGTCAGATGCACTGTCTATCTGTGCAGTTAGAGTCTAACAAGCCATTCATTGGCCGTCCATGTGTGCCTGGCTAGAGAAGGAAATACAGGTGAATTAGATACAGCCCCAGTCCCAGGGAGCTCCAAGTCCAGTGAAGGAAGTACCTAGTATCATCATTAGTGCTTGGCTAGAAGGTGAGAGTAGGGTGGTCTGGGGCCCTCGGAAGAGGAGGCCCTCACCCAGGCTGGCTGTGAACTGGGAACCTTCTTAAGGGACACTTTGCTCTATCAGTGGAGGAGAAGTGGGTTAGCCTGTTAATTTTGGTGTCTGGAAATCATGGGAACTTGGGAGGGTGGATCAGAGCTCTTGAGGCGATGGAGGATTGGACACCCACCCCTGCCTTACAAGTTTGCCCATGGTGGTCCAGTTGCCAGGCAACAGAGTTCTCTGGACCAATTCTGTTTCCTCTGCATGTAACTTCAATAAGTGTTGAAGGTGGCACACAGAACCTTTGGAAACTGTCAGACTGAGACTCTAAGGTCCATTCAGCCAGTCTGACTGAGGCTGGGTCAGCTTTGAGAACAAGCTCCCTCTGCTCTCTTTCAGGTATAAACAAGGTCTGCATAGTAGCTTTGAAGCAAGCACGCCAGCTACTTGGTATTTCTGGGATCCTTTTCACGAAATATGGGCTCCCTAGTGTTACCTGTCAAATCTGTCACTTTTTGTTTCATTAAAAATAAAACAGAAAGCCCTCTAAGCAATGGCATTAAAGAACATCTAAAAAATAACCCTCTGCTTTCTTTGGGAAGATGTCAGTATCTCCAAGGCAGGATTGATGAAAAAATTCTTGAAGAAGTGAAAAAAAGAAAATGGACCAAGCTTCAGTTGGCATAAGAAGTGGGAAAAAAAAATAAACCCAAACCAGAAAATGTGTCTGTCTCCAAAAACAATAGTTCTGCTGTCTAACCCCTTAACAGCTGGTCTTGCCTGATTCACTTTGACCCAAGTCAGCTAGTCTATAAGAGAAAACAGTGACAATCATATACTTTTCTTTTTGAGCCAGTTAACAAGTAATTATTAAGCCTCCTCAGCGTGACCATCACTATGTCATTGGTATTGTGGGGGACTCAAAAGAAGAAAACAACATGATCTGAATGTCTCATCAAGCTCAAGTTCAGCAGAAGGGAAAGCATGCTTAAGTCCTGCTTCAAATAATGAGACTTGCTAATCAGATCCCACTTGGGTTGAGATTGCAAATGCTATAGTAACAAGAAGGGTCATGGTAGGCTAGGGTTTCAAAGAGGAGGAAGGGCTTAGTCTTTAGGTCTGCAGAGAAAATTGGAAAGGCATTTAAGGAAAGGGAAACAGCAGGCAACAAGACACCGCCTCCCCAAGCTAAAGACATTCTCCAAAGATGGTCTTGCTTCATCATTCACTGAGAAATTAGTCATCCAGTCTAAGCTGCTCATCTTTCCTTACCAAACCTTTAAACCTTCTTGTATCTGCATCTGCTATTTCTCATCTTATTACAGTGGAGGATGCAACCCTCCTCTTATCTAAAGCCAGCCCCTTCCCTCATCCTCAGGATCTTATCCCGTCTTGCTCTTCTCATGGGCATTGTTCTGCCAAAGCTATCTCTTCCCTTCTGGGCATCAAAATCCTCTTCCCAGTATGTCATTCCCACTGGTATACACACATACTCCAGCATCACCCATCCTAAACATAACCCCACCTGACTGTATATTTTCCCTTATATTAGTCAGCTATATCCACAATAATGCACACAACCAATATCCCCAGCGTCTTAGTGGCATATAACTAGCATATGTTTTTGCTTACACGTTTGTGGGTTTGCTAGAGTTCCACAGATCTAAGCTGGGCTCCAAGTTGTGGGTTGTATCCCAAGCCTGTGCCACACATCACTCATTCTCCTTCATCTAGAGGCCACCCAAGACATGTTCTCACAAAGAAAGGAAGGACCATGAGATGCCAAGCCCAATCGAGCAAGCACATTTCAAACCCCTGCTTAGGGCGTATCTGCACATCCCATTGGCCAAACTTAACGTCACTGAGATGGGACATACACACGTCCCATGGAAATTGAGGGAGACAGAGTATTTGCTGAATAATACTCTACCCTGTTCTTCCATCTTCTGCCCATTTTTTTCTCTTTCTCTTGATAGCCAGACTTCTTGAAGGGGTTGCTAACACATCATGCCCCATCACGTTCCTTACCTTTCAGTCCCTTTTCATCCCACTCCAGTGGCTTCTGCTGCAATCATTACACCTATGGCCCTCCTTTTTCTCTGAGTCTGTTTGGGCTGCTGTAACAGAACACTATAGACTGGGTAGCTTATCAACCACAACAGCAACTGTATTTCTCACAGTTCTGGAGCCTGGGAAGTCCTAGATCAAAGTGCCAGTGGATTCTGTATCTGGTTGGAGGTCCACACTCTGGTTCATAAACTGCTATCTTTCTGCTGTGTCCTCACATTGCAGAAAAGGGAGCTCTCTGGACTCTTTTATACAGGCACTAATCCATCCATAAGGAATCCACTATCATGACCTTATCACCTCCCAGAGGCTGTACCTTCAAATGCCATCACATTGGGGTTTAGGTTTCAAAACATGGATTTAGAGGGGACACAAACACTCGGACCATGGCATCATCTGTATTGCCAAATCCGATGGCTGTGTTTTCGTCCAAATCTGACCTTCTCTGTCTCTCAGTAGCATTCCACACAGTTGGCTGCTCCCTCCTCCTTGAATTATTTTCTCTTTTGTATTTTATGGCTTCACCAGGTCCTGGTTTTCCTCTGTCCTGGTTTTCTTCTTTCTTCTCTGGCTTCTCCCAGTCCATTTCCTTCTCTCCTCAACTCAGTGGTGGTGTTTCTAAGGACTTGGTCTACAGGTCTTCCCTCCCCTCCCCTCCCGTCCTGTCATCTGCTCTCACCTCAATAGATACCCCTACTTTTCAGAATTTGGAATATCTTCTCTCCGTTTGCTCCTAAATGTATATTTCTAGCACAGTTATCTGTGAATTTTAGCCTCCACTTATATTCAGCTGTGTCAACATTCCTACTTAGATGTCATGCATACTCCTAAACTTAATACTTCCAGACAGAATTGCTGTTTTTCCCTTCATAATTTGCCCCTCTATGTGTTCATTCTCAGCCATAAAGATCCTTCAACAGCCCACACTGGCACCCTTCTCAGAGCCTTTGTGAAGTTGTGTCTTCTGCCTGGAATGCTTTTTGCCTTCCTCTCCCCACCCATCCCTTTCTTATGGCTGATGCCTTGTCATCTTCTGGGTCATACAGTCAAATATTACTAGCCCAGAGAAGTCTTCTACCATTCTATCTAAAAAGCCACATTCCCCATGCAGCCTCAATTTTTAGACTCATCTTGGGTTTTTACCAGTTATAATAATTAATTGGTTACTTTAAAATTTGTTCTCTTGGATTTTGTCTGTCTCCCTAATTAAAAGGTATCCATCCTAGCAGGTGCTTGGTAAATCTTTGTTGAATTGATGACCTTGAAAGGCCCTTGGAGGTTGTCTGATCTGCTGTTCACCAACCTGCAGGCTGTGAACCCATGGGGGAGTGGTGGAATTATTACCCTGGGTCCAGGAGTCCACAGTGCACCAATCATTGCTCAGGTCTAGGAGGACTAAATAATAAATCTCACTTATATGTGTACCACTTTTCAAATGATGGGGTTGTAATAAAATATATATTTATTTGAAGATATTACTAAGTTCACAGGGCCTCTTTATCTTCATGCATTTTCTTAATGTATGTAAAAGTACACTCTTTTATGGGTTTTTTTTCCATACTGAAAGGTTGAAAAACTGCTCATATCATTCATATGACTTCTATCTTTATGGTTGCGAAAACCGAGATCCAGAAGGATGAAGTTCCTTGCTCAAGGTCACATTCTTCTGCAGTAGAAATGCCTGGAGGGGGAGGGAAAGGAAAAGGTCAGGGGCCCAGGGAGCTATAAGCTATACAGCTTTGTGATAAGGAGCATGGCTGAGACCAGGCACTGCAGGGACCTGCTCAGCAGGGTGATCTCAAGGCTGGGAGCTGTGCTGACTTGTGTAATTAAAGGCAGTGACTTCTTAGAGGGTAGCAGCAAGTTGAAGTACTAGCAACTCTATGTGCCTGACAACCAAGGTTTAGTCCAGAGTAGTGTGTGGTTCAAGTCCAGAGATCCTAGGATGTGGGCAAGACCTGATGGCCAGGGTGGGAAAATGATATGGTTTGGCTCTGTCCCCACCCAAATCTCATCTTGAATTGTAGCTCCCATAATACCCACATGTCATAGGAGGGACCTGGTGGGAGGTAATTGTATCATGGGGCAAGTTTTCCCATGCAGTTCGCATGATAGTCAATAAGTCTTGTGAAATCTGATGGTATGATCAAGGGCAGTTTTCCTGCACATGCTCTCTTGCCCGCCTCCATGTAAGTCATGTCTTTGTTCCTCCTTCGCCTTCTGCCGTGATTGAGTGAGGCCTCCCCAGCCATGTGAAACTGTGAATCCGTTAAACCTTTTTCTTTATATTACCCAGTGTCTGGTATTTCTTCATAGCAGTATGAAAATGGACTCATACAGGAGCTGGTGGTGGCAGAGCACATGTCACATGTGGAAAAGAACTGAGCATCGGTTCAAGAAAGCACAGAGGAGCTGAGGGGTCCCAGCAGTGCACCAAAAGGAAATGAAGAGACTTCTCATGAGCCTCTGAGGGTGGAGGGAGATACACAGGAAGGGGACCAGGTGATAGAGGTGGTGGAAGTCAGTTTGGAACTGAGTTTTCCCAGGTGCCATGGCATGAAGCACATCAGTGCCCAGGCCTGGGTGTAGCAGAAGCTGACTTCCCTGCCTACCCCATGTGCCTCCTGCACCATGGCCCTTCCTGTGATTAACCTTCCCTTGTTGTCATTGACTTGGAGTTGAACTCTTCTGCAAGAACCATTCTTGGGAGCATCTTTTTGTGGCCCTGAAGGTCATGCTTTAGCACCAATTCTTCCCTCTCTCTGGAGGCCCTTCTCATTGTCCTGATAGCCCTGGGGTGCCCCGATGTCCCTGGTAGTAAATGTGTCAAGCAGATCCCAGCCCACCTTTCTGAAGGACTGGAAGATGAGGGAGTGGGGCATGGAGATTTTGAGTCAGACTTCTAGCTAGACAAAGTAGTCTGTTATGGTTACATGCCAGTAATGGGGGAGTCAAATAGCTTTTGTTTGGCTTACCTGGCAGCTTAGCAAATGTGCTTGAATGATGTTTCCCTAAATGGAGTACTACACTGTATCCTATGCAGTGCAAAGTGTATCACACACATACACATATTCCTTTTCTTTTTCTTTTTTGAGATGGAGTCTTGCTCTGTCTTCCTGGCTGGAATGCAATGGCACAATCTCAGCACTCACTGCAGCCTCCGCCTCCCAGGTTCAAGCAATTCTCCTTCCTCAGCCTCCTGAATAGCTGGGATTACAGGTGCATGCTACCATGCCTGGCTAAGTTTTGTATCTTTAGTAGAGAGGGGGTTTCATCTTGTTGACCAGGCTGGTCTTGAACTCCTGGCCTCAGGCAATCTACCTGCCTTGGCCTCCCAAAGTGTTGATTATAGTAATGAAGCCACTGCACCTGGCCACACACATTATCTTTAATCTTCACACCAGCTATGGGTGAGCCAGGTTAGATGAAGAGACTGAGGTTCAGGGAAGTTAAATGACTTGCATTAGGCTGCTCAGCTACCAGGAGCAGAGAGAGCCATTATTCTAGTCTTGTTTGAGATGTTTGCACCCATGCTTCCCCTTAGCAATGTTTCCAAGAATATTGCACCACTCCACGGCCCAGGCAAGCTAAGCCATCAGCTCAGGGCACTGAAGTCCTTTATAAATATCTGGAGTTAGACATATCAATTGTAGTGCTTTACATGCTGTGTTGGCTGCCTGGTCCAAAGAAGGCTCTTCCTCTGGCCGTAAGATTCTTTGTTTCTTGAATCAGCCATCATTAGTTAAGTACATGTTCCCAGTCCCTGTCCTGACCCATGTCTTCAAAATTCCAGCATTGCTTCTTTGAGCTTCAGCCAACACACCGAACTATGTAGTATGTTGTCTTGACCAGCTTACCTCTCTTAACCTGTTTCCACCTCTTTGAGACTGTTTCCTTATCAATAAAATGGGGGATAATAATGTGTCATGTTGAGGATAAAAGGATAAAATTAGAGGAAGTATCCCACACAGTGGCCGATCCCAATGCTTGTTCAGTGTGTTAGCTGAGGCTGCATTTGTGGAATGGCTGAGCTGAGATAAACATCCAGGTTCTGACTTTGAATCTAGTGCTCTTTCTCCCCTACTGGGCTATATACAAGCAACCTCTAGATACCATGTTCCTAAATCCACCCCTAAGTCCCAGAGGAAACTGTGGGATCCCTGGCAGCTCCCCAGGCACCCAGCGTTTCATTAGGACTTCTCTAGCTTCTCCTTGCTTTCACTGTTTGAGACTCCACAGTAGCAGCATGAGCAGGAAAAGATACGAGGTTGTGTAACTGCCCTGGCCTCAGATGATACCAGGACTTGGAAGGACTTGGACTTCGGGCTGCCTAGCACAGGGCAGCAGTGCCTGCCCACTGAACCATGGCTTCATCACAGTAATTCCTAGCCAGGCACCTACGCCTTTCCAGAGACGCATCCAAGGAGGCAGCAGATCTAATCCCAACCCCACCGCTCAACTTCTTTGGATACTGTGCATATAGATTGAGTGCTTGCTTTGTGCCAGACTCACTCAGTGGGACATAGGGTGGGGGTTAAGACTGGGTGAAGGATGAGACCTTTGAGATCAGCTGAAACTCATTGAACCCAGTCACAGCCAGAACCTGCTTCCTCACCCTCCTCCTCCTCCCTCCCTCCTTGTTCTATTTTCTTATTAACTGGAACTAATGGGAGGAAATGATTAGACCAGACAGCTCGTTAATGATTATCAATGCACTACATTCCTTTCGCCAGGTGCCTTGAAGGGAAAAGCCAGACCATGATCCTCAAACAAGAAAAACTCAGTTCTACCTCCAAGAAGGTGTGGTGCTTGGCTCTCTGCTTCCACCCTCCTCTGATCCCCACAGCTAAAGGCACTTAAGGCCATCTGCAGGTTCCGACCCAACCCATGCCCTGTCGATCAGGCTGGGTGCATGGTAGCGACAGAATTGTCAACCATTCCAGTTTGCCTGGCTCTTTCTAGTGATAGAATATCCCCATATCCTGGGAAGCCCTCCAATCCTGGGCAAACTGGACCACTGGATACTCTAGCAGGCTATATTATTATTATTATTAGTAGTAGTAGTAGTAGATTTCTTTATTATTATTATTTCTTCCTTTTTATTATCATCATTACTATCAGCAACTAACACTGAGCACTTTCCATATGCCAAGACTTATGCCACACACTTACAATTTTTTACAAGGTAGGTAATACCCTTCAGGCAGCAGAGGCAGAGGTTACAATTAGTTCATCTGATCAGCCCTTGCATGATTGCCCTGAATACCTAATTCATGTTTTCAGCTTCAGGTCAGCCTCCTAGTCCTTTGGTTCTGGAAACAGGTTTCCTCCAAGCCTCTGCCTTGTCCTGATCTCTGGCTTTCGGCTCCATCTGTGACTGAGACCTGCTGACTATTACAGCCCCTGGTGATTGAGGCCAGTCTTGTTCCTGACCTGCCGCATCTCAAAACTCTGCAAGAGACAAAAGAGTCACACTTGAACTGTTTGTGGAGATTTGGCCTTTCTGTCTGCATTCTGGATCCTGAGGCTGCCTTGACCCTGTCTGAGGCCAAGTGCCTGCTTGTTGTGTGTTATCTGTAGGTCAGGAAGCATTCCTTTTCCCTGTTACTGGGAGCA
The DNA here is from genome assembly GCA_963574635.1 of Cheracebus regulus. Lineage (NCBI taxonomy): Eukaryota > Metazoa > Chordata > Mammalia > Primates > Pitheciidae > Cheracebus > Cheracebus regulus. The sequence continues at coordinate 34,538 of CAUYQU010067642.1, read as the reverse complement.
TCTGCAGTCCACTGACTGACCCAGGACTCTGCCTGATTTCAGGTCCTGGCATCCTTGAGACTGTTTGTCAGTCTCATTACTTGTAGTTGGTGTATGGTTGGCCTGACTGGGATTATCTGCAACTAGGTAAGTTTGTAGATGCTTCTGCTCCCTGCCCTGATGATGTGACATGGGCAACACAACTCTTTTCATATCAGGCTGAGTATCCTATAACTAGGAAGACAAATAGCTGCTGAAAATAACATCTTGCACTGTGAGGCATGTATAAATGACTTTTGGATAGGGTGGGCTCGATTAAAATCAAATTGATTCAAATCATGATTTGAATCACTAGTCAGGAAGAGTCGATTAAATCAATATTTTTCCTTCAAAACTGCATTCGTTTTGATATAATTTTAATACGCAGTCTTCACAACTCTGACAGAGATAGATGTGGTTTTCATTTTTAAAAGTTACATACCATGCATTTTTAAGCTGTGATTTATTTTGACATTTCATTGAATCAATTTTGCAGCCACGTCTGAGTCTTGAGTGATGACTCGGTTATTATATTTACCAAAGCTAATCAAACAAATGTGTATAATTTTCCCAACAAAATAAGCATGTGCACTTTGGAATGTTTAACTGTTTTTTGCTGTAAATGTAACAAATGTGTTTTTGCTGAGATAAATTGGACTGTTTGAGGCAGGTCCAACCCAAAACACTTGTAATATTTCGGAATTAACTCAGTCTTTACCCTTTCCTTCCTGCTTATTTTTATGTTGAAAAAGAAAGGTCAGTTTTTCAACTTTTGTAGTTCCCAAATGTTTTTCAAGTTTAGACTGAATCAGTATCCTTTGGAAAACACTCTTGCTATGTGTAGAGAAGAAATAGCTATAATGACAAACTTGATATTTGTCTTCATTATTGCCACGGATTCATGTACTTGACTTCTGCTGGCTATTGGTGTGACCTTCAGGAGGCCTTATCAGTATCTTTCATGATTAACTGAAGCTTTACTATATCTGAAACAGATTCTCTTCACTAGGATCGACTGGGTTTTATTTTCGGAAAGCATTTTCACAGCAACAACGCGTTTGGAATGAGATATCATCTCAGATAGGGCTGTGCTAGGGAGGGGCAGGCTTCTCTTCCATCATATCTATCTCAGAATATTTGGGAGGAAGCCCTTACATCTTGAGGCCAAATAACAATCTTGAGTTTATGGCTGTACCTCTATCCTTTCTGAGCATGTTTCTGGCTCAGCCCTATGACATCTTTTCTTAGAACATGGCCACGTATATTCTGTACCTGCCAGAAAATCAAGTATTTGCATCTTTCAAGCGGAAACAAGAGTCTTCCAGTTTTGTTTTCCTAAGGTCTAGAGCATAACTGCAGTTTCCCCCATTCTCATAGTTGTAATTGAATAGAATCATAACATTAGGGTTTAATAGAACACAGTGATTTCCTAGTTCCTTCCCCAAACTAACTCTTTCATGTAAAAATGAAGTGACTTGCACAGGTCACGAAGCCTGAGATGAGAAACCACGTCATCTGAGACTCTCAGAACAGGGTGCTTCCTTTATAAAGTCATTCCTGAATTTAGACAACTTCTTCTCTTCAGCTTCCTCTCTGCAAAGTAGTGATTTGTTTTTAAAGAAAACTGTTCTCCATATACAAACATCTAACTATTATTCATTTGCGGCTGACCTTCGCTGGACTTAGGGCTGTGCTTAGAGTCTAGGAATGGAGTGGACACCACTTAGTTCTAGCAGGGATGTTAGATTTAGCAAATGAAAATAGAGTACGCCCAGTTGAACTGGAGTTTCAACCAAACAAATAATTTTAGTATGCCTTTTGGTATTTGGGACACACTAAAAAATTATTCATTGTCTATCTAAAATGGAAACTTAACCAGGTGTCCTATCTTTTATCTGATAACCTTATTCTCCCTATTATTCAGGGTAATGTGTTTGGTTTCATTTTTCATCCTGACCTAAGGTGCTGAGTATCATAGTCCCAGTTTCAGGTGACCAGACCCACTTGAGTTAATGTTTTCACAGCATATTCTGCTTTTCTTTGTCCTGTTTTATTTAAACTCTTTTTGGTCAGCTCTGATTTTGCCCCATGCACATTAATGTGTGTCACTGCATCCCTTTGAGTAGGCATCCTGATGCTTGCAGGGCTCATGCCTGCCTAAGCCAACCTGTTTGGGTGCCAGGTTGCAGGGGACCCGGCCAAATTCAGGACTGCTGGAAGCCGAAGCAGTTCCCTGAGTGTCCAGCCCTTGCCTTCCCTGGGAGCAGCAGGAGGGCCCGGTGCCTGGGGAGCTGTGGAGTGACCACCAGAGGGAGTAGCTGCAGTAGGGGCTGAGCTACTTGAGGCTCACTCTGCCCAGAATGGGGGGCCCATGTTGTGTTGTGGGACTGTACATGACTAAGGAAGCCCATGGGGTGCTCTTATCTGATACCACCACTTTGTCGGTCTTGTGCCAGACCCCATTTAACCTCAACAGGGATGGCACCATGTTCAGGAGACTGAAGAAGAGACCCAGAGCTAGTGAATGAGATGTAGGGTTTTATTAGTAAGAAGGGCAACTTATAGTGATGTCTGGTGGCAGCAGGCTGGGCAGGAGGATCACAACCACTTGCAAAAAGCATGCTGTTCATCTAGCATTTTCACTTAGCACTCTTCCCTTAACGACCTCCACCTGGCAACCTTCATTTAACCCCAAACATAGGGCCTTGATTGCCTCTATAGCCCAAGTTCCTCAGGACAGGCCAAGGGCTCAGCTATTCCTCATAGGTAAGGAATGAATCTCCAGGTTGGCTATCCCCAGATTTCTTAGCTCAGAACTCTGAACACACATTTAGGTACGTCTTCCATACAGGGTCATTTTTAGGGTATGTCCTGACGCTGTCAGGTGCATCTGCCATACAGACAGTGAATGGGAGCCTTACCCAGAAGCCAACATCCTTGGAAGCATGGCTTCCTAATTGGAGGAGAATCCTTTCTGACATCCAGCTTCTATGCTGATGTGGCACCTGGGCAATGGGACTTGGTTCAAATAAGCTGGTGTCCCAAAGGTGTGGTCACCTATGCCAAATATCATAACATACATTTTCATATATTTGTTTATGTTTTCTGGAATTGAAAATAGTTTTCAGCTGACCCTTGAGTCTACCCATTTCATTCTGAACGCAATTTCAGCACCCTAATATAGCTCCCCTGCTCTCCCTCCCAGGCATGGAACAGCCACACCTTAAGATGAGGCATGTCCAGTGAGTCAGAACTGAATTTGGAGTCCTTTGCTCTCCTGGTCTCTGAACCCTGCTTTGCCCTGCTTTCCCCTGCTGTCCTGTGCCTGGGTTCTCTCAGGCCTGTATCTCACCCCTTGTCTTGATCTTGTGTGCCTGTGCTGTTCTCGGACACTGCCTGCTTGCCTGCTTTCCAGCCTGTGCTCTCACCATGCGATCCAGCTTCTCAATGTCTGCCGTGCCCTGTCCTGAGCCTGTGGTGTGGCCCCAGGGCCTGAAAGCTCCCTGGTTCTGGTACTTCTGTAGGGCCAGCCCCAAGACAGCTCACATCAGCCAGGCACACACAGCGCAGGGTGAATGGGATTGATTTGATCTGGCTCCAGGGAGTGGGAAGAGAAAGCTTCAGAAGGCCAAAATCTACCTAGGTAGGATTGCTTTGATGAGAAATTCAGACTTAGATCCTTTATTCTGTAACCCACTTAGTTGGCTTTAACTCTGAGGACAATTTTCTTGTACACTTTAAAATAATAATAGGGTTTTCTTATCACTCTGTGTTCCTTTAATAAGGGGAAGGCCTATTAAGACGGGGTCGGGGTCCTGACCAGGTGAACTTATGATCATCTAATGTTATCCAACCTCATTAACATTTTCACAGCCTTGCTAAAACTTGAAAGTTGTCCAGGAGGATCATTACCATTCAAGTTTTCTCCTCCTAATGAGCCTGAACTTTCCCTGCAATAGCGTACGCCTGATACTTTTCAGCTGTTGTCCCTGTTGACTAATAAACATAATTGGTACTGGGCTATTTTCCAGCCTGCTCCTTTTAGAAACAGCGCAGTCTCCACTGGAGCCAGTCTCTTCTCAAGATGACCTTTGTCTCTTTCCTTTTCCTCCTGCGTTTTCACCTCTGGCACATAGCAGTGTCCTCAACTTCTGACTTGAACTGTTTTCTTTCGACTTGCTGCAGCCCCTTGGCCTGGCGTGGTCTCACTCTTTGATTAAGCAAGGCTCCACAACTCCATTTTGTAACCTGCTATACATTTCCCTGAGGACACAACATGATAAATCTTGATCAGGTGCCTCGGCCAGCCCATAATAGCCTTTTAACCTGGACTGTAACTGAAAAGCTTATACACGTGCAATGGAAATTGGGAAGTGATGTGGCTACCTTGCTAATTAAGGAATGACACCCAAAGGTGATAGAATTGAGTGAGAAATGTGTGTATTTTGCTGGTGCTCAGGGAAAAGTTGGTTTAATTAGAGACAGATAAGGAAGTAAATGAAGATTTCTGGGGATTCCGAGGGGGGACTTCTGGGCACTTTCAATGTCATTATTGAATGATAAAACTGTTTATTATTTAAAATTTTATTTTGAACCTAAGCTTTCATTTGCCTTGACAAAGGGGCTCTTAGACTTATCAGACAAGAATAGTATCTTTGGAGGTTTGCAGCAGCCATAAAGATGGGGAAAGAAATATTTAGAGAGAGGAGAAAATATTTCCTCAGATAATTGAAGGGAAAAGGACAGAAGTTAAAGAGGGGGACAGATGTTAAAATGGAGAGAAAGAAACTGCTGGAGATGACAGGAATTGAGTTGTGAATGGTAAAAGTTGGGTTCTGTATATTAGATTTCATAAGTTCCTTGAGGAATGTAGGTAAAAAGAAATAATGGGAAGACTGTTAGCTTGTAATTAAGATGAGTTCCTTTAAAATCAGACTGTCCTGGGTTGGAATACTCACTTCTGTTAACTTGGCAATGTCATTTATCCTAACCTCTTCGTATCTGTTTTACTTATCTGTAAAGTGGCTCTAAAAATGCCCACTGCTTATCACTGTGAGAAACCACATGAGGTGATGTTTGTAATAGCATAGCATATTTTCTGCAGAATCCAATAAACAGGAGCTGCAATTATTATAAGGATTGTTACTATACTAATGTAAATAGCAACAGTATTCATTATTCTTTCTCTTTGACATCTACAATTAGTGCTGTCGTCATGAGAGATGAAGTGGCATTGTGCAAAATTCAGCACTTGAATAATGCACTTGACAGCTCAGTGTCCCTAACTTCAGGGCTTATGATCATCTAGCTATGGTGATCTTAAGTCCTGGTTCATCTTGGCTAGTGTGAGTTTACACCTGTTGTCCAAGAGTAGTGCCTTTCTTTATTCTTAAAAGTGTTCCAGTTTGGGTGACAAATCATATTGTTCCCTACCTTTGGTGTTTACTGTCTAAATCAGTAAGATAGTATTATTGTATTATTCATAGTTTCCAATTTTTTCAAATGGATTATTAGTTTCTTGAGGCCACCAGATGTATATATACTATATACACATACAAAAACAAAACAAAACAAATAAACAACCTTATCCAGTGCTTCTTTTGCATTTGCAACCAGGATTAAACAGGGCTTACCCTATAGAAATGTTGGCAATCTCATCCTCCAGTGGCCATTTCTGTAGGGCCTGCCCCTTGTCACAGTTTGGTGATTGATATAGGCTTCACACAGAAAAGGGATCTCTAGAGGATGGTGGTCTCAGAGAGTGGAGGTAGGAGCAGAGTTGGTTCTGAAGTGTAGAGCTGTGGATGGGACATTGAGTGGCATCCTTGCCTGGCACTTAGGAGCTACGTCCTCATGAACCAGTCATTGAACTTCTCTGAGCCTTAGTTTCTTTGTACAAAGAATGTGAGTCATAGAAGAGACCTTGAAGACTTGTTAGAAGGATTGTATTGTGTGGTGAATGGTGGGTACTCAGTAAATGGGAGGAGACTGGAGTGGGACAATTCACTAAATATTTGTGGGCAGCATCACGTCCTGGCCTCCTTCCTACTCAACTCTTTTCTCCAGTTCTTCCACCTGTTATCTATACACAGTGGTTTCCAAGTCTGTTGGTGATCTGTGTCTGCTCTCAAAAGACAGCTTCTGACCAGGTTGATTCATTCAGTCTAGAAGTATTTATTGAAGTAGGTGTCAGGCACCTGTGCTCAAGGAATTTTCTGCCAAACAACCAGACGCAGTCCCTGCTCTTGTGGGACTTGGGGCTGTCAGGGTTGTTTGTAGGATGCTTTAGAGAGATGTCTTTCCCTAACTCACGAATGTGTCTGTAGAACCTGCCAGAGTCTCAGAGCCCAGCATGGGGGAAGGGTCTTCTTACGGTGGGCTTTGAACTTCCTGCCTGCCTCGAAGTGAAATCATGTTATTGAAATGGAATATGTGTGATTCAATCATCAATTCAGCAGTGAAAGGAAAAGCAGCAGCCCGGCAGTCCTGGTGGAGTAAATCATCCCCTGAGCACGGAGGAGCAGCAGCCCCTAATAGCTCTTGTAAACATGCTGTCACTCTCAGGGCTGGGCGCAGGCCAGCTCAGCCTCTCCCTGCCGTGCCTCTCTATTTCTCGGAAATGCTGCCATATCCAGCTGTGACACACATTCTGCATCATTCAAGAAACACTCTTCAAGCTGATCTCCAGGACACAGAGATTGTTTCTGATTGCTTCCAGATCAATCAACAAACCATTTAGGAGCAGCTTCTAGGTAGGTGGAGGTGCAGAGATGCATGAGACACATTTGCATATAAAAGATGTGTGCTAGTTTGCTTTTGCTTTATCCAGTCTAATACCTGAGACTGGGTACTTTATGAAGGAAAGCGGTTTAATTGGCTCAAGGTTCTACAGGCTCTACAGGAAGCATGGTGCTGGCATCTACTTATGGCAAGGACCTCAGGAAACTTCCAATCATGGCAGAAGGCAAAGGAGAAGCAGGCATCTCACATGGCCACAGCAGGAGAAGAGAAGGGAGGGTGGGCCACAGTCTTTTAAACAACCAGATCTTGTGTGGACTCAGAGTGAGAACTTGCTCTCATTATCACAAGGACAGTTATCTCATAACACAAAGGTGTTATCAAGCCATTCCTGAGGGATTCACCCCCACAACCTAAACACCTTGCACCAGGCCCCACCTCCAACACTGGGGATTACATTTCAACATGAGATTTGGCGGGGATAAACATCCCAACCATATTGAGATACATGGGCAAAACCACAATTACATCCTAGATCCTGTTGCCATAGGCTGATGACAGCATGGCGCCAGTTTTCCTATCCTTCTTGGTATCCACAGCTTTTACAGTCTGAGTCAAGAGAGTCAATGTCTCCACCTTTTGAGTCTGGGCTGACTGTGATTTGCTTTGGCCAATAGAATATTGTAGAAGTGACAATATGAAAATTCTGTCTGGGTTCCAAGAGGGGTGCATGCGTGTTCTCTCTCTCTCTCTCTCTCTCTCTCTCTCTCCTCTCTGTCTCTCTCTCTCCTCTCTGTCTCTGTCTTTGACCTCTGGCACCGCCTAAGAACAAGTATAGTAGCCTGCTGCTGCAGGATGAAAGATCGTGTATAGCAGGACCTAGACTTCCTAGCCGAGGCCATCCTGAACCAGTTAGTCCCAGGCAGACCTGTAAGCTGCCCACAGACAGTGTGAGTGAGCCCAGCCCTGATCAACCCGCCCAGCCCAGCCTAGGTCAGCAGAATCCCAAGCTTACCCAGAGATGTAAGAAATAAAAAACAGTGGTGGTTTTAAGCCCCCAGAATCCCCAAAAGATGCACGGGAGCAGTTGAATCCCTGTTGGGTGCCCAGCTCTGCATATGGACTGTCACTGGCACTCACAGCAGCTGTCTCTTGTTAGCTCCATTTCACAGATGAGGAAGCCAAAGCTTGGGCTGTCAAGCAACTTCTCCAAGGTCAGGCAGCTCAGAGTTGGATCCAGCAGGGCTGACTCTGCAAGCTGTGTGCTTTCTTTGGCACTGTCTGCTTGGCACCGTGTCCTTTCACTCTGTGTCCTCTCCCAGGCAGTGAGCTCTAGTCCTCTATTCCTACTCCCTCTGCACCTCAGGGTCATTTCTCATTCACATTTACCTCTTCTAGGTCCTCAACTCAGAGGCAGCTGTTGTCAATGTAAAACCCCGTGTAATTATTACTATGCATGGAGAACTAGGGCCCAAATCAATATACAGGCAGACAGGTAGCCAGCCTGGTCTAAGGCAGAGGTCCTGTGTGGCAATGGAAGGAGAAGGTTCTGCTCCTCCCCTTAGCACAGCCCTGATCTTCTCTCACCTGGACCATCTAACAGTCCATAACAGTGTCCTTTTAGTCTTTTGCCCACAGAGGCTAATGATATTTTAAAATGTGAATCCAAGTCAAACCCCAACTCACAACCCTCCAGTGGTTGTTTACCACATTTAGAATAAAATGCACGGTCCTCATCAAGGACTCTAAAGCCACACATGAGCTGGCACCTCCCTCCGTGTCACCCTGACCTTACCTCTTCTTTCCTTCCCTTTCCTGCCCCAGTCCCGCTGGCCCCTAGCTCATCCTTAAACCCATAGCATGTCTCGGGCCTTTGTAGTTTTCTCCCTCCAGAAAGTTGCATGATGACCCTATTTAGAGGTGCCTTCCCTTGCATCCGACCTCAAATGCTGCTCCCCTTCCTCTTTACTCCCCAAATTTATTTTTCATCATAGTAGAGGTAACTTATCAACTGATTTGTCTGTCTCTTCTACTAGAATGCAAGCTCCACAAGAACAAAACCTTTGTTTTCTTGACTACTCTATTTCCCGTGCCTAGAATGATATCTGCATATAGTCAACATGCAACAAATATTTATATTTAAATTCCATGTATATAACTAACATGTTTTGAGTTCGTATCATACGCCCGGCATAGGGTAAAGTTATTTCTATATCCAAACCTCACAAAAATCACATGGGATGAGTCCCTATTCATATTCCCATTTTGCAGATGAGGACCCTGGAGTACTGACCCTGCGTATGTTGCTCAAGATCATGCAGTTGGTTAGTGTTGGAGCTGGGGGTGTTTGATTCCAGATGGGAAGCCCTTACATACTATTCCAGGTGACCACTTGCTGCCATCGCTCAAGCAGTCCAGGGAGGAGTTCTCCCTGTTAAGATTCCCTGTGCCCTAAAGTTTCTAGTATTTCTCCTGAACTTTGGTTCTTTGCCTGTTGCCATCTTCCGTGCAAAAAAAAAAAAAAACAAAAACAGCTGAGTTCTTAAACTCAGCTGTTTAAGAGCAAAAACCAGACTGGGCATGGTGGCTCATGCCTGTAATCCCAGCACTTTGGGAGGCCAAGGTGGGCAGATCACCTGAGGTCAGGAGTTCAAGACCAGCCTGGCTAACATGCTGAAACCCCATCTCTAGAAAAATACAAAAATTAGTCAGGCATGATGGCGGATGCCTGTAATCTCAGCTACTCGGGAGGCTGGGGCGGAAGAATTGCTTGAACCTGGGAGGTGGAAGTTGCAGTGAGCTGAGATCGTGCCATTGCACTCCAGCTCCAGCCTGGGCAACAGAGCGGGACTCTATCTCAAAAGAAAAAAAAAAGGGAGCAAAAACCAATTCATCATTATGTATAGAAAATATAGAGTTCAAATAGGGCACAAATAGACAATCAGCAAGCCCAGAGCAAGGCAGAGAAGTCACATGTGGTCACAGAAGGAACAGTGGGCTGGAAGTCTTTTAGACTGAGCCACCCTGTCTGGCATATCTCTGCTTGGTGCCCTAGTCTGCACAGCTCTCACCTCTCACCTCTTGACTTCCAGGAGTTCCAGATTGTAAAGCAGCAAGTCCAGTAAGGGAGAGGCAAAGGAAGGCAGAATTTTCCAAGCAAATCGCAGTAAGGGGCTGTGAAACAGAAAGGAAATGAGAGAAGGAAAGATGCGAGACAGAAAGAGGACAAAAGGGAGGAGAGGCCAGGTGAAGGTGAGAATGAGAGAGAGGAAGAAAGCAATGAAGGAATAAAAGAAAAAAGAGCAGGAGGGACAAAAATTCTGACCTGTGTGTGTGTGTGTGTGTGTGTGTGTGTGTGTGTGTGTGTAAAAGAGAGAGAGTGTGTGTGTGTGAGAGAGAGAGGAGACATACACACACTGGGGAAAGTTGACTGAAAGCCAGGAAGGCCACCAAGCTCTTTCTGCCCACCCTCCACCTCTGTGCCCCACAGCAGAGGGAAGATCGTGCCTTCAGTCCTTCCATCCTGAAATGCTCCTTTCTGCTCTGGGTTCTCATGTTCTTCCACACATCTCTAGCACATCTCCCTTTCTGACTCCTCCTCATCCCCTCTACTGCTTTCTCCCACACGCGAGTGGCCCCTGTCCTGCGGCCTCACTGTCCCCTGGCACTGTCTTACTGGGGGTTGCTAAGTCTGAATCTCCAGGCTGCTTTCCGGGTGTGCGGCCACACGATTGCATGGGGGCCTGCTCTTGGTTTTATGCTCTGTGGTTGCTGTCTTGCAATTCTTAATGACCTGAGCAAGAAGCCTGCGTTTTCATTTTGTACTCAGCCTTATAAACTCTGCAGTTGGTCCTGCCTCAGAGCCCAGAAACCCACTGTTGGGTCTGAAGGAACAGAAAGCTGTCAGAATTCAGGGGCAGGCAGGGGTGAGAGGAAGGGAGGCTCAGATGAGAAGGAGGAGCCACAGAGCAGCTTAGAAACTGAGGGAGAGATGCCTGTGACCAGGTGAGCCAGGTCATCAGGCAAGGCAGGAGGGGCTGGCCTGGGACATGCAGTGACAGAACTCACAGTGCCTCCACCACTTTGGGTCTGGCTGTGTGGAGCCCTCTCTGTCGAGGTGGGCAGGGAAAGGGGCTAGGACAGTTGTAGTGAAGGAGGTGATATTACTTGACACCAGTTTCTGAATGAAGCTTCTCCAGCCACCCTTGATTTCAGCTCCTAATTGCTCTCCTCAAAGTCACTGGCTCTCCATTATCCTCTGGATGCTCTGATGTCCTCTGGACTTTGTTCAAAAAAGAGCTGAAAAAGGTCAAGTCCAGGAGGAACTCACACTTATGAAAGTTCTTAGTTGGCCCTGGTTTTACTTTCTTTGTATTATGATTATTTTTTATTTCCATAGATTCTGGGGGAACCAGTGGTATTGGGTTACCTGAGTAAGTTCTTTAGTGGGGATTTGTGAGATGTTGGTGCACCCATCGCCTGAGCAGTATACACTGAGCCCAATTTGTAGTCTTTTATTTCTTACCCCCTTCCCAGCCTTTCCCCCCGAGTCCCCAAAGTCTATTGTGTCATTCTTCTGCCTTTGCATCCTTATAGCTTAGCTCCCACTTATGAGTGAGAACATACGATATTTGGCTTTCCATTCCTGAGTTACTTCACTTAGAATAATAGTTTCCAATCTCATGACCCTAGTTCTACTTTCATTTTTTCCAAGTCTGAGGAGGCCCTGGTCCCTCTTTGGTAATAAAGACCAGAGAATGGGCGCAGTGGTTCACATCTGTAATCCCAGCATTTTGAGAGGCCAAGGCAGGCAGATCACCTGAGGTCAGAAGTTCAAGAGCATCCTGACCAACATGGAGAAACCCCATCTCTACTAAAAATACAAAAAATTAGCCAGGCATGGTGGCGCATGCCTGTAATCCCATCTACTTGGGAGGCTGAGGCAGGAGAATCGCTTGAACCTGGGAGGCGGAGGTTGCGGTGAGCCGAGATCGTGCCATTGCACTCTAGCCTGGGAAACAAGAGCAAAACTCCATCTACAAAAAAAAAAAAAAAAAACCATACAGCCCTTACTGCTCCTGCAAGCACAGTGCCTGCTGCTGGGTAGGGCCAGCCTCTCTGCATCCTATAAACATCAAATTACTCAAACTTCCAAATTTTCCATTTTGCAATTGGACAAATGATTTTGGATCGTCCCCACCAATGCAATGATTTGGGCATGTGGCTACACACTGGAATTTGGATGAACTTGAAAAAACATTCAGACTTCAGGAGGCAAGATTTCGCATTAAAATTGGAAGTGCGGTTCACAGCACTGCCCTTGTTTGTTTCGGCTGCGCTGGCTCTTGGCTGTCAGCTGCCTCCCCTTGGGCACGCTGATAAATTGCTGCCGAGCATTTTTCAGGCTGGTAGAAAATGGATGAGTCACAGGGTTTGGGGAGCCTAACTGCAAGCTTGTTTGAGTTCAGTGTAAAATGAGCAGGTTTTGGAAGGGGGTGGTGTTCAGGGGAGGGGCACATCCCAGGGTCTTTCAGCTTCTCTGTTCCTGAGGACAGGTCAGCCAGGGCAAGACCCAGATGGTGTGGCCATGTTTAGGTTTCTTCCAGAGGAACAATGGGACCTAAATGGTCCCCTTTCTAACACCAAAACCGGCCTCTTAGGTTTATGGGCTTCTTTAGGGAAGCTGGGAGAGTGCCAGGTCCTGACTGAGTTTAGGAAGATGCTTGGTGAATGAGTAGATGGTGGAATAGCCCGGGGTCAACCAGGGAAGAAGGCCTTGGTCAAGGGATCCCATGGCATGCCCTGCTATGGGGTAGTGAGCTTCCTGGGACATCCCTCCAGCGGTGGCTTCTGGCTTCTTCTCTTTTCTCCCAGAGGTATTTGGAGGACGCTTCGTGGGACTCAGAGGGTGGGGTAAGTGGACACAGGAAGGATTGTGACTTTGCTCCTGGTTGATTAAGCCATCCTCCTCCTCTTCTCTCAGTTCAGGCCAGCTTTAATGCATTTCTCTCCTTCCTGTCTCAGCTCCTGCTTCTCACTGAGCATGACAGTTCGTCACCCCATCGGGATGGAGGAGACAAATGACAGCAGTAACGTGAACTGAGCAGGATTAGATAAAACCAAAGAGCTATCACACACAACAGTGGACAGTCATTTAAAAGGAAATCCATCTCGTTGTTGCCCAAGGCCTCTCGGGAAGAAAAAGACATCTTCCTATTGCGAGTTCAGCTTTTACTGCTGGGTGTCAAGCCTCCAGGAAGCTTGGGCCCTGCTGCTCCAGGGAGGTTGTGATCCTGGGTTGCCATAAATGAAGGCTCCTGGGGTCAGGGTTAAAAGGGAAGGCTGGAGACAGACTGCGTGTGTTTCAATCCCAGTGCCCGCACTCATGGTCTTCCCATCCCTGGGTAAGGTATTACATTCGACCTCTCAGAGACTCCATTTCTTCATTTATAAAATGGGGATTATAACAGTGTTTCCTTCATGGGGCTGTTGTGAAGAATAACTGAGGGAATACAAGCAAAGTGCTTACTACATAACGGGGATGCAATAAATGATAAATATGGTGATTAGAGGGCAGATTCAAGCTGTCTAACCTGTGTGTAGACAAGTACACTCCCACAAACACAGAATGTCACCTTCCTTAAGTGGCCTTGTAGTAAATAACAAGAATGTATAATGCTGTTTCTAAGATCTTGGCCTTCTCCCTGTTCCTCTCTATAGAAGGAAGATAAAAGTGGCAACCTCATCTTTTTATTTTTTAAAATAGCTTTTTTGAGATACAATCTACATACCATACAGTCTACCCCTATGACAAGTACAGATCAATGGTTTTAGCGTATTCTCAGGTTTATATGACCAGCACCGTAATCTAATTTTAGAACATCTTTGGTCTCCAAAAGAAATCCTGCACCAGTAACATTCAATTCCCATGCCCTGCCCCGCTCCACGTGACCACTAATCTGCTTTCTGTCTCTACACATGTGCCTCCTCTGGACATTTCATATGATAGAATCATATGATACGTGGCTTCTTGCGGCTGCTCTCTTTTACTTACCATGAAGTTCTCAAGGTTCATCCATGCTGTAGCATGTGCTGGTACTTCATTCCTTTTTATTAGCAAATAATATTCCATTGTATGGATGTGCTGCCTTTGTTTACCCATTCATCAGCTGAGGGACGTTTGTGTTGTTTCCGCTTTATTATTAGTCCTCCAGCCTCATCTTAAACACCCAGGGGCCCCATTGTTGCCCTGTTTGCCTGGGGTGGTGGTGAGCGGCTCTGTTGAGAAAGGTTGTCCCAGAACTGTCTCTACTGTGGCTTCTTTGCAGGGGGAGGTAGAACAGGAGTAGCTCTGCACTATTCAAAGTGTGTTTGCTGTTAGTTATGGATCTTCCTTCCTTTTCTTTCTCTTTCTTTCTTTCTTTCTTTTCTCTTTCTTTTTCTTCTTTCTTTCTTTCCTTCCTTCTTTCCTTTCCTTCCTTCCTTCTCTTTTTTTTTCTTTCTTTCTTTCTTTTCTTTCTTTCTCTTTTTCTTTCTTTCTTTCTTCATTTCTTTCTTTTCTTTCTTTCTCTTTCTTTCTTTCTTTCTTTCTTTCTTTCTTTCTTTCTTTCTTTCTTCATTTCTTTCTTTCTTTCCTTTCTTTCTTTTCTTTTCTTTTTTTCTTTCTTTTCTGATGGAGTCTCGTTTTGTCACCCAGGCTGGAGTGTAGTGGAACGATCTCGGCTTACTGTAACCTCTGCCTGCCACGTTCAAGTGATTCTGGTGCCTCAGCCTCCCGAGCAGCTGGGATTACAGGCACGTGCCTCCACACACGGCTAATTTTTGAATTTTTAGTAGAGAGGGGTTTTGCCATGTTGGCCAGGCTGGTCTCAAACTCCTGGCCCCAAGTGATCCACCTGCCTTGGCCTCCCAAAGTGCTGGGATTATGGGCATGAACCACCGTGCCCCACCAGTTATGGGCCTTTTTTAGTCTACAGCCTTTGCCTTCTCTCAGAAGCAACTGGAACATGGGGTCTTGCTGGTCTAGGCTCCAGGGTTCTGACCAGAGCTTCCAGTTTGGGGAGTGGACTTGGAGTCCCTTTCTGGGCAGGGCCTGGGGGAAGGATAAGGATCTGTCTTGAGGCAGGAGGAAGGGGAGGCTCCGGAAATTTGTTTCAGGTACAGAGGAGGAGAGTCAAGGCCACAGGAAGGAAGAGCAGGTTCTAAATCGGGGAGCTGTGTCCACGGCCTTCCTGCCTGCTCCTCCCCAAGATTCTAGGTCACAGGAGGAGTAATCATGTGCATAGCCAGACTACCTGACTCACCTTAGCCAGAATGACATTGAGCAAGTCCCTGAGCACTTCTGAGCCTTAATCCTTGTCTGGAGAATGGGGTGAGACATGCCCATTTGACAACATTTTAATGAAAGTTAAGTGAGTTGATAGTAGTAAAAGCAGGGCACTGTATGGAAATGACAGAGGGTTATTTTTGCTGTGCAATTTGGCTCCAACTCTTAAGTCCTCCCTCTGCTAGAGGGACAGGCTCTCCTGTCTTTGAAACTGGGTAAACTGAGGCATGGAAAACTACCTCAGTCACAGAGCTACCATGGGCAGAGCCAGGGGCCCTGTTTTACAGCAGACCTAATGCCCTGAGCACACCCTGCGTTCCTGAGCAAGTGGACTCTCTGCCCACACAAAACTAGCTCAGAGGAGGATGCTCAAAATCTGCAAAGTCTGGGGATGCCGTGAAGACAGCCCGAGTCTCTCGGTGATCCTTGTGCCTCTGCACTCAGCGTGGCAAAGTAAGTTTAGAATCAGAGAAGTTGAGCCTCTTGCTCTAGGTCACACAGCTAGGAAGAGGGTGGGGCAGGGATTAGAATCTAGACTCAAAGTCCTGTTCCCAGCCTCTCAGGGCTTCTCTAGGGGTACCGAGCAGGTCTCATCTTCTCTTTGACCCCCATGAGGATGTGTACCCCTTGCTCTTGGGCTCACTGCATGGCTGGAAGTTCAGAGGTTCCTGCTGCCATTCCTCTCTGCAGCACGGAGCACTGGGACTGACTGTGGGAATCCCCTGCTTGGCCCCCTGCCCTTGCCTATGTGACAAATAAGGGGACCAAGGCCAGGGAGGCTCCATGATGGGGTGAGAGGGCCAGGGGCGAGTGCGAGGTAATGGCAGGGCAGATGCTGTAGTCACCAAGGGATGATGGTGCCAAGGCTGCTGGGGGAGAAGGAGACTTTTGGCTGAGGAAGGCTGTCGCCGCCCCACTGTGTCACTGGTGTTGCTGAGGGCAGGGAAGGGCTGGTGTCCAGGCCCCTGGACAATGTCGGGGTGAGGTGGGTGGGTGTGCAGCAGCCTGCCCCTTTCCCAGCTTGGTTGGGTCTGGAAATTGGGTTTTCCACAGCCTGGGCAGCTTTCCATGTGACTAGATTTGTCCTTTCTGTTTCTGGAGGACAGGCCAGCTCAGGAGGCTGGCATTGTGTGGCACTGGGGGAACAGGCTGGTCTTGCTGGGGGCGCTTCCAGTGGTGGCAGCGGTGGCCTGGGCAGGCATCTCTGTGCACCTGCAGCCGAGCCCTGCAGACTGCCTGCTCTGTGCTCTGGCTCTTCACAGAAACCAATATTTGCAGCTGGGTTTATCTTTCCACTGGGATCCCGGGGATGATGATGTTTTGGCCGAGACGTGCTTCGTGTTCAACTCCTGTCAGCACTTCTGAGGGAAGAGTGCTCATTAAAGGCTTCCCTGCATGGCCCCTCCCTGCTTGCTCAGCCTGAGTGACATAAATAAGCCTCTTGTTTCTTTTTCACAAGCAAACGCAGACCCTTAAAGGTGGCTGGACACCACCCCCTGCTGGAGTCTCCAGCAGAGCGGATGAGTCACGGCCCTATCGAGACCCAGCCTCTCTCCTCTGCTTTCCGACAGGCATCTGGGTGCTTTACAGCTGGGAGGCTGCTAGGAATTCTTCACTGGTCTCCCTTAACAGTCATGCGCTGGCCTCTGAGGGGCCTAAAACCAGCTCAGCTGAAGAGCTGATGCAAAGCATGGAACAGCAGGCACACGCAGAATGGAACCACCATGGGATTGAAAAGAGCAACAGGGCCATGAAAAAGGGCCCGGCCCTGTGTGTCTCCTCCTCTGGGCACCTACAGCTATGATCTCATCTCTCTCATGTATCAACCCTGCAGGCAAAGTAAGTTTAGAATCAGAGAAGTTGAGCCTCTTGCTCTAGGTCACACAGCTAGGAAGAGGGTGGGGCAGGGATTAGAATCTAGACTCAAAGTCCTGTGCTCTTGTTACCGTGCCATACTGTATTCCCATGGGTTAAGTTTTTGGATGGTCTCTGGGGGATATTTAGGTAAGTTACAAGGCATGAATATATTCAGAGCTGGAATTCCCACCCAGGTCTGCCTCCTGACTTCTGCACACTCTTCATTCTTCCTGGGCACCCAGCAGTGGGGATTTGTAGCAGGGCTAGTTATGGTCTGCCGCAAGGTCGGAGGCTCCCTAGCACGATTTGAATGTGATGCCTTCCCTAGTGCTTCACAGGCCCTGCTGGACTGTCATCAAGTTGACCTAGCAGGAAGGTGTGCAGCTGCGTCCGCTCATTCCAAGGCCCTCCTCCTGGCCTCTTGCTGGCCCTGACTCCCCTCCCGAGCATGATGTCATCTGCTCATCATCATGTCTGCTCATCTTTGCCAGCCACTAAGCTGCATGCTGTACCTGTAGCATTACTTTGCCTTAATTCTTACCACTTTCCTGAAAAGTATTGTCCCCACTTTTCTGATGCAGAAAATGGATCTGAGAGCGCTACTGACTTGCCCAAGTTCACATGGCTATTCCATCAGTGGAGGGACTAGGGCAGACCCACAGGGGTGCTTTTCCCACCATCATCTCAACCCTCAATAGAGCAGGAGCAAGGAATCAGGAGGCTTGAAGCAAGAGTGTAAAACATCAGACATCACCTTTGCCCTCAGCGTTCTGGAGACTTCAAGTATCCACATAATATTTAAAATAATAAAACCAAAGAGTGGAAGATAAGGGACCAAGATGAATACCTGGGCTGTATATTCTGTGGGTGGACAGAGCTAGCAGGTCTTCCGGGCTGATCTGGAGAGGAGAGACCAGTCTGGGGCCTGCTTCCAGCCACTTCTCTATCTCCCCAACTTTCCATTGCCAGAGGAGAAGCTCAGCCAGCCTGAAAGTGTGAGTGCTTCATCTGCCAGCAAGGAGGGAGGAGACAAATCACTTTAAACGTGCAAAGAGTTTTTTTTACCACTCTCTCCCTTCTCATCGTTGTTTATTCTGGAGATAAAAATACAGACAATGGAAAAGTTATTCCATGGAGAGGACCTGGCACCATAGTTTTAAAATATACTTACTTCTTCTTCCCCGGTCTCCTTCACCTTCTCCTATTGCATTTATTGTGAACAGAGCCATTTCCAAGAAGCGATGTCAGGTAGTGGTGTTCAGGTGGCGACTATGACTGCTGGTGTCCGTCTCCAGGTGCACTTGTGTCTGGCAAGTCCAGTAGGATGATCTCACTTCTGCCAGTCCAACTGAAATCACCGATATATTTGTGTCATACATTTTGGCATGTGAACATCCAGTCTTGGGCATTCTATAAGTTGAATAACCTGAGGGAATTAGAATAGATGTTCATTTCCAAATGGTTCCTCCAGTGGAATCCCTTGAATTAAATTTAGTCCCCTGATATGAGTCGGGTCAAGGTGGAGCTCTTCTGGTTTTAGGGGACAGGATTTGGGACAACACAACCTTAGAATCTGGGCCTTTGAGGGAGGTCTGGAAAGCACTGGGGTAGTTGACTAGAAGGCCATTTCTAGAGCTAATATTTTAAAAATTTACCATCTTACATTATTCTCCTCTGTTTTGTGCTTGTGGCTGGACTTTTCTGGGAGCCAGTGTCAGCTGTGTGGGCAGAGACATTCTTTTACATTTATGTCCTTGCACACAGTAGGAACACAGCAGCAGATTGGTACCCAGTTGAATTTCATTCTGTATCCCCACTAAAATCAAGTGTTTGCAGCAGTTTGTCTGGCAGAGAGAGCCAATAGCCATCAGTCTTGATGTAACATCTATTCCGCATCCTCGTGGAGCTGGCCATGAGCCTTGCTGTCTCTCCTTCTTTGCCACCTGTAAAGGCAAATCTTTGCCCAATAGGATGAAATGAGAACGAAATCCTCATTTGAAAGTCCCCTCTGTAGAGCTGTGTTCTCGAATCTTTTCCATCCCTAGGTACTATCAGGGAGAAATGCAATTCATTGTCAAGAATTTATTGAAACTTACACAGTAATAGACAAGCAGAGAGCCAGATCATGAGTGAACTCCCATTCAGAATTGCTACAAAGAGAATAAAATACCTAGGAATACAGCTTACAAGGGCTGTGAAGGACCTCTTCAAGGAGGACTACAAACTACTGCTCAAGCAAACAAATGGGAAAAAATTCCATGTTCATGGATAGGAAGAATCAATGTCATGAAAATTCATGTTCTTTACAAAGACATGGATGAAGTTAGAAACCATCATTCTCAACAAACTAACACAGAAACAGAAAACCAAGCATTGCATGTTCTCATTCCTAAGTGGGAGTTGAACAATGAAACACACAGTGACAGGGAGGGGAGCGTCACACACTGGGGCCTGTTGGGAGTGGGGGGTAAAGGGAGAGAGAGAATTAGGACAAATACCTAATGCATGGGGGGCTTAAAACCTAGAAGACAGGTTAATATACTAGATGACAGGTTAATAAACCATACTGCCCAAAGTAGTTATGGATTTCAATGCTATTCCCATCAAGCTGCCATGGAGTTTCTTCACAGAATTAGAAAAAACTACTTTAAATTTCATATGGAACCAAAAAGGAGCCTGTATAGCCAAGACAATCCTAAGCAAAAAGGACAAAGCTGGAGGCATCATACTACCTGACTTCAAACTACACTATAAGTAACTAAAACAGCATGGTACTGGCACCAAAACAAATATATAGATCAATGGAACAAAATAGAGGCCTCAGAAATAACACCACACATCTACAACCATCTGATCTTTGACAAACCTGATACAAACAAGCAATGCGGAAAGGATTCCCTATTTGATAAATGGTGTTGGGAAAACTGGCTAGCCGTATGCAGAAAACAGAACTACACCCCTTCCTTACGCCTTATGCAAAAATTAACTCAAGATGGATTAAAGACTTATACCTAAAGCCTAAAACCATCAAAACCCTAGAAGGAAATCTAGGCAACGCAATTCAGGACATAGGCATGGGCAAAGACTTCATGACTAAAACACCAAAATCTACTGCAACAAAAGCCAAAATTGACAAATGGGATCTAATTAAACTAAAGCACTTCTGCACACCAAAAGAAACTATCATGAAAGTGAACAGGCAACCTACAAAATGGAAGAAACCTTTTGCAATCTATCCATCTGACAAAGATCTAATATCCAGAATCTACAAAGAACTTAAATTTACAAGGAAAAAACAACCCTATCAAAAACTGGGTGAAGGATATGAACAGACATTCTCAAAAGAAGATATTTATATGGCCAACAAACATATGAGAAAAAGCTCATCATCACTGGTCATTAGAGAAATGCAAATCAAAACCACAATGAGATACCATCTCATGCCAGTTGGAATGGCGATCATTAAAAAGTCGTGAAACAACTGATGCTGGTGAGGATGTGGAGAAATAGGAATGCTTTTACATTGTTGGTGGGAGTGTAAATTAGTTCAAACATTGTGGAAGACAGTGTGGCAATTCCTCAAGGATCTACAACCAGAAATACCATTTGACACAGTAATCCCATTACCAGGTATATACCCAAAGGATTATAAATCATTCTACTATAAAGACATATGCACATGTATGTTTACTGCAGCACTATTTACAATAGCAAAGACTTGAAACCAACTCAAAAGCCCATCAATGATAGACTGGATAAAGAAAATGTGGCACATGTACACCATGGAATACTATGAAGCCATCAAAAAGAATCAGTTTATGTTCTTTGCAAAGACATGGATGAAGTTAGAAACCATCATTCTCAACAAACTAACACAGAAACAGAAAACCAAGCATTGCATGTTCTCATTCCTAAGTGGGGATTGAACAATTAAAACACACAGAGACAGGGAGGGGAATGTCACACACTGGGGCCTGTTGGGGGTGGGGGATAAAGGGAGGGAGAGCATTAGGACAAATACCTAATGCATGGGGGACTTAAAACCTAGATGACAGGTTAATAGGTGCACAAACCACCATGGCACATGTATACCTATGTAACAAACCTGCACATTCTGCACATGTATCCCAGAACTTAAAGTAAAATTTTTAAAAAAAGTACTACTTGATTTCAAAAACAAAAAAGAATTTATTGAAACTATTTGTTTTAGGCACTATATTAAATGCTGAGATATGAATACATGTAAACTGATCCTGAGATTATGAATACATGTAAACTGATTCAAGGGCTGTTCAGTGCATGTGGTAGCAGTAGGCACTTGAGGGAGGATGAGAGGGTTCTAAGATGTGGTAATGAGTTCTCAGCAGGTGGAGAATAGGCTGCAAGGACTTTATTCTGAAAGGGACAAGGAAGTTGGTTTAAAGGATAAGGAATAAAGGAAAGAACATCTCAGGCAGGGGAAATAACATGAACCAACGCTTGCAGGCATTGCTGTGCCTGCCTTTTTTCTTGAGGTTGCACAGTGGTCTGGGGTACTTGGAGTATTAGGTTTCTTAGAGAAAGTACCTGGAGGTGATAGTGGCCAGAGAGTTTGGAGCCCAAGTGGGAAAGGCCATATGAGCTACAGGATGATGAGGTTTTTTTCCACGAGGGGAAATTTATGGTCACTGTTTCGTTTTAGGAAGATCAGTCTGATGGCATTTTAGAGAGTACATATTAGAGTGAGGAGAAAGAGGTCTCTGTTGTCTTTGGGAGTGATTGTGGGAGCCCAAACTATGATGGCATGATTTTATTTTAAATGAAAGAGAGGAAGAGGGTGGATACCAGAGATTTTGGAAGTAAAATTAACAAACCCATATCAAATGTGATGGTTGAGAAAAAGAAATTAAGGAAGAGGCCACATTTCTGGTTTGAGAAGCTGGATGGAGACAGGAACTTGTTATTGAAATTGGAGTTGGGTGAAGAATGGGCACCTTGGTTATGGGAGGTGGAGCTGAGGTTGTAATGTGTTGAGTTTGAGGCATCTGTAGGTCATCCAAGTGGGACATCTGGTAATGAGTTGAGCTCAGGGGGAAGGCCAGGTTCATGGGTGGTAGCTGAATGCCTGGCTGTGGCTGAGCAATCCAGGGATCACTTGAAAGGCAGAAGAGAAACACCAACAATTAAAAAGGAAATAGAAAGGAAGATCAGGAATGCAGAAGGAAGAACTGGAGGAAGTCCTGCCTTCTCTTCAAAGCTTCCTAGGAAGAAAGTCTGCCAATCAGAAAGCAGCCTCTGTCAGTCCTGTGGCAATAGAAACCCATCACCTTCCTGTGTCCTGGGGCTTCCCTAGAAAAGTCTTGGCTGGGTGGAGCACTGGCAAGATGAAGGACAACACAAAAGAGAGCCAGGTGGTTCTGCGGAATTAGCTGTCTTTGGGCCCCTCACTGGCTTCCCTTGGAGAGAGGTGAACTGCTGGGCCCCAAGCACTGGAACTAATTGAGAGAGCTATTTAACTTAAACACATCACCCCAGCTGCGCCATGGCTGGGCCCCTGGTGTCATGTTGACAGCCGCTAGCCGATTAAAGGTGCAGCTAGACTGGCGAGGCACAGTTCTCAGGAGCTGCTATTAAAGCATTTAATAGCAGGACTGTAGTTAATGGTTAGCAAATGTTTTATGAACAGGTTCCCCATGCTCTGTGAAGGCTGATTCAGTCTATTCAGAATGGAATTGCTTTCCCCTATTAAGCTTAGGAGTGTATAATCAGTTCTTTCCTTCCGCTGAAGGATTTTCTCTCTAGCAGGAATGGGACATTGGCCCTGTGTAAATTAAAAAGGGCTTATTCTGAAGAAAGCCCCTGGTCATGGGCTTGTGTGTATCCAGAGATCTTGTGTGGATTTTTGACAAAGTGGAGACCAGAGTGACTCGTTTCTTTTGGGTGGAGATAGATGATCTGGAAAAGCTGAAGGGTCATGATAGATTCGGCTCAGCTTGGTAGAGAAAACCCTGACCTGGGACCTCTTTGGTTCTGGTCCTGGCTGGGGTACTGGTTTCCTTCTCAGCCTGGGCAGGCCACACAACCTTCCTGCCTTTGGTCTCTTCACCTGTGAAGTACAGGTAATAACATATTTTTTTTCTCTCTGTTGATTGTAGAAATTAGTGACTGTGAAGCATATCTAGTGCAGTGAGTGGAAAGGGATTGGGATGAGGTAAATACTAAACATTCAAGGAGAGTTGGGAATTTCCATAGAAAGAGTAGGGGAAATTTAATTTGCCATTGTTTTAATCTGCTTGGGCTGCTATAACAAAATTACCTAGGTGGGTTCTAAACAGCGGAAGTATTACTCACAGTTATGAAGGCTGGGAAGTCCAAGATCAAGCAATCCGTGTCTGGTGAGGACCTGCTTTCTGGCTCATAAACAGAGCCTTCTTGCTGTGTCTCTACATGGTAGAAGGGGTGAAGGGTCTCTTTTGGGGCTCTTTATCATTTTTATTTTGTAAAACATTAGACTATTTCTATTTGAATAGAAATGGGCTGTGATTTCTTTTCTTAATTCAAGGAGAACTAACACTGTTTTTTCATTCATGACAAATGGGCAAGGAGGGTGGAGCCACAAGGCTGGCTTAGTTTCCCCTATAAAGCCAAGGCTTAAGAAATATTGTCCCTGGGGAAATAAAGAGGTTCAGATTTTCAGCCCTCCAACTTGTACTTAAACAGATGTTTCTTTTATCTGTGTGCCTTTTACTGAAATTATTAATACTAAATCACACACCAAAACCACAAACACTCAATGGCTAGTAATCACCCATCGAAACCACAAACACTCAATGACGAGTAGGCAGATGACCGTATCTCTTCAATGCCTTTTCTGTTTCTCAGTGGGACTCTCTAGCCCAAAACTACTGAAGGAGCAGAGTTTTGGTTGAGCCATTTGTATCTGCTATCTTGTATCTTCTATTGAAAAAGAATTTGAGATATTGCTTAGAAAACTTGACAACTCAGCCTGGTTCTGGTATTTGGCAGATAACTGACTTTGGACAAGTCTCTTAATATCTCTGGACTTTGTCTCATCCAAAAAAATAAGTGGTGTCATAAGGCCCATTTTATAATGTCAGCGTCATGGGACGTTGTATATAAAACCTCTGTGCATCTGCCAGATGTGGGGATTCTTGGCCAGAGTGGAAAAGGAGGTAAATGAAGAGGAAATCTAGCAGTACCATCGAGTGCCCTAAGCCCACACGTCTTATCTCTCTCTCCTGAGGCCAACCTGACTTCTTCCTTAGGGCAGCCTACTGACTGCTGAGTGCTTCTGTGGGCAGAGGTCGTGGAGCCCTTAGTCCACCCAAATACTTCCCCTAAATGATTCTGACCCTGCGGGCCAAAGGATGTGCTAGATGTGTTTACTAAGAATAAACTGCAGAGCAGCCCGTCCTCAGAGCCCAGTACCAGCCTGCAATGAAAGCAGACTCACCGAGAATGCCCTTGCCAGGCACCCTGCTCCCTGCTTGACTCGCACTGTCCCACCTAATCCTCACAGCCCAGGCCACTGGGAGGTGGGCACTGTGGCTCCCTTTCCATGGGCCGGGACCCTGAGACTCAGAGAGGTGAAATTACTTGCTCATGTAGCTAGTGAAGGTCACGTAGCTAGTGAAGGTCACATAGCTAGTGAAGGGCTGTGCCAGTGGGGGCCCTGGTGGGAAACAGCTGTTGCAGGCAGTGAGGGTGACTGAGGGGACTTTCGTGGAAGGGACTTTTTTTAAAAGCTCTGTGGGCAGAAGTAAGAGAATCTGCTCAGGGACTAACACTAGTAGAAAGCAGTTACCACCTAGGGCTGGGGGGCAGGGCAGGGAATGGTGTTACTGGTGGAGGAAGCCACCCTGGAGCCCTGGCAGAGGCCCCAACAGGAGCTGTAACTACCAGGGGTGTGGTGTTGAGCAGGAGGAGGTGAGGAGTAAATGCCTCGTCTTTCTTTCCTCCCTCCTTAAGGTCTCCTGCAGGTGCCTCCAACCAGCTGAGGCTGAACCCAATCCTAAGCCAGAGGGCTGAGAGCCCAGGGGGATGGGTTAGTAGTGCTCAGCTTCCCAAGCTCAGGGAGGGGTGGAAAAGGTCAGAGGCAACATATGGGGGAAGGGGCTTAGGGAGCATAACCATCATGCAAACCTAAGCCTGACAGCAATCAACATCAGGCCCATTGCCATCTCACTAAGCTGAGCTAGCGTTATCCACTTTTAGATAGAGTGTAGTTGTCACATGGTGATTTCAAGCTGGATGAATAAAAACAGTAAAGCACCTGATTTTCCCCCTGGTGACTGTGAGAAGGGCTGCTCACAACTCGTGAGAAGTTGCTTCTTGTGTGGTCCTGGAGCCAGGCTTGGTGCCTTAGCTGCTAAGCTGGGTCTCTCAGGCTTGCCTCTAGCTTTACATTTGCACAATGCAGCTGTTACAGGTATTATATATATAATATGTTTATATATATATATATATATATATATAATTTCAACTTTTATTTTAGATTCAGGAGCACACATGCAGGTTTGCTGCATGAGGTATATTATGGGATGCTGAGGTTTGGGATACAAATGATCCCATCACCCAGGTAGTGAGCATAGTACCAAATAGTTTCTCAATCCCTGCCCCCCTCCCTCCCTCTCCTGTCTAGTAGTCCCCAGTGTCTATTGTTGCTGTCTTTATATACATGAGTACCCCATGTTTAGCTCACACTCATAAGTGAGAACATGCAGATTTCATTTTCTGATTCTGGGTTAATTTGCTGAAGATAATGGCCTGCAGCTGCATCCACGTGGCTGCAAAGGACATGACTTCATTCTTTTTTTATGGCTGCATAGTATTCCATACTGTATATGTACCACATTTTCTTTATCCAATCCATTGTTGATGGGCACCTAAGTTGATTCCCTGTGTTTGCTACTGTGTGTAGTGTTGCAAGTATTTTGAAATGTTTTTATCCTGTCACTACCTTGAAACTGCAGCAGTTGTTAGACCTACTGCTAGGTCTTGTTTAATGCATCAATGAAAAAACACATGTATTACTATGTAATGAGTTTAAAAAATATTTTGAAATACCCAATTGCAGTATGGTTTGTTTTCTTCATAATACTACACATTTTATTTTTTGCATTTATAAGTGCTATTCTGAGAAGGGATGCATAGGCTGCCCCATGGCAGGCACACACAAAAGACTCAGAAACCCTGGGCTGGATGATTTCAGATCCTGATACATTGACCTGGATCATAGGCACTAGATTGTGGTGGGTGATGGCTCAGTGATCGGGGTCACAATTCCTGGCCAGGGGCTCCCCATGCTCTGAGGTCAAGGAACTTGGACCAACCTCCAGGAGTATGCCTGTGACGGTTTTTGGCTTTTTCTGTGTCTGGTTTCACTGATCTAAACACTGATCCTTTTTCATGACCACCGTTTTGAGGCAAGTGTCCTACAAAAGGAAAAGTGAGAACAGATGAGCCTGAACCTACCAAATGGACAACGGTAAACCAGAAGATGATCGCCTTCAGCTTGGCGTTTTCTCAAAGTGGGACCCACTCATCACTCACCTACTTTGGAAACACTTGGGAAGCTTCTTAGAATGTAGGTTCCCACAGTGTCGCCCTCAGTCCTGCTGAATCAGCATTTTGGGGACAGAGCCTGGGGATCTGCCTTTCATGAGCTTCTTGGGTGATTTGGGGCACACTGATGTTTGGGAACCAGAACTACTGCTGTAGGTTCCTTGTGCCCCTGGGACTTTTAATTTGACTCTAAGTTCAAAGTTTGAATTGAATTTTAAACAACATACCGAGTTTTCTAAACCAAGCTGCACTCTGGTCAGATTGAAAGAATGCAAATGAAGAGAATCATTGCTTTTAGCACTGTCCAGGTCTCTTTTTGCTCCTGTCCAGCATTACTAGAGGTCCTGTTATCAGACTGAGCTATGGCTGCTGTCCTCTCTGGCTGGGCTACTTTGCATAAGAGAAATAAAGCAGCCAGTCACCATACTAGTAGGGTCTTTCTCCCGCTGCCCTGGAAGGCAGGAGAAGTAATGTTTCTATTGTTCAGTCCTTTTCAAGTGGTTACTCTAGAGATCCGTTGCCAAGGACTGGCCAGTGGGGATCTGCTGTCCTTTCACTGAGCCTACTCAAAGCCCTCTCCTTATAACAGGGGGCTCCTGCCAGGACCCAGTGCCCTAGTTGGATCAATGGCACAGACACTTGGTAGCAGGGGCACATCAGAGCTCAGAGATTAAATAATAGCATAATAGCCCCTTTGACCTCCGGTAACTGGAGTTGACCAGTTGACCTGGACTATTCTATTTTTCCTCTGAAGTTTTGCATTCCAAGGCCAGTCATTTGATCAAGTGAAATGACAAGCCTGTGGTTTTATATAGCGCCTTTAATTCAAGTGTTTAAAGTGCTAGTCAAAGGTCAGTGCTTCCAAAGGGATAAGTGCCCATGCCATTTATGTTTTTTAAAATATTAGGATAAATGAAAAGCAGTATGCTGGTGCCCCACTGATGGGTTTACACTTTCCAGATCTTCATTAGTGCTTCTGAAGATTGCCAGCATTATATAGATGATCCATTTGAGAGCAGCGAGCCTGCAGATACAGAGTATCTGTGCTGCGAATAATAATTCCAGCTTTTGTTTAAATTGCTCCTTCTCCAGAGCATGATTTCTTTTATGAGCAATATTTTTATGGCCTAGTCTCATCCTCCTTTGCTCAGATGGTTTAGTGGGCTGAACTCTGGCCCGGGTTTCCTCTGTATGACCTTTAGCCTCAACCTAGCCACCCAGGAAATAGGTAGCTATTCCCAGTCTCTTCTCTCCCAGGAGAACCCTTTAGTTCTTTATATATTTTGCTCCATGGTGTTGAAAGATGTTACCCACTAAATAAATGGCTCTGATGTTATTATGATGCTTTTGTTTTTCCACTTTTAATAATCAAAGTATATTTTCTAATTAGAGTTTCTGATTAGCATGGGGACCGGTAATGCTGAGTTGATATCATTCCAGTCAAAGGCAAAGAAATGTGACATTTTGTTTCTCCTGTGGGACTTTGTCAAGGATAAGCAAACAAATGAAGCCTGTTAGGCTTCGGAATATATTGAAAATAGCTTGTAATGACCTGTTATGACATTCAAGGGCCCCTGGAGGTTGGAAACTACAGGGTTAATGCTCTTTCTGTTAATTCACTTGTTTATTCATTTGTGCAGCGAACCTGGTTGGAGTAGGTGCTGTGCTGGGTGCTGGGGTGTCGTGTTGAATGGGACAGACAGGAATCTGCTCTAAGTGGAGAACAGATTAGCAAGCAAGAAAAGACCAGGCATGGACAAATGCCATAGTAACAATGAAACAGGATGCGGGGACAGAGGGACAGGCCACTTTAGATCAGGCAGTTGGAGAAAGATTCGCAGAGGAGGGGACATTTATGATGAGACTGGAATGACATGTAGGAGTCAGCCATGCTAAGATCATCTTTGGTGGCATCGACAGAATGACCAGAGTAAGCTCACACATATGTAAATGTGCTTTCAGTCTCATCTCAAACCACTTTTGAAAAAAATCAGTGCAGCCATTAAATAGACAGCCCACCCCAGGGGATCAAAGCATGTGCTGGACTTCCTTGGAGTGGCCCGTTTACTCTTAACTCTGTCCCTAAGCAACTTATGATCTCCTTGCAGGCAGGGACGCTGACTTGCTCTCCCTGATAGCCACAGAGCCGAATGCAGTACCTGGCACAGAGGAGGCCTTCCTGGATGAATGAATGAGGGAGTGAACTGTGTGGATGTTCACTTTCTTTGGGTTTTGTATAACGACACTATAGTGGGGTTCTTGCCAAACAATGGCAGGGGCTCAAGGCTGTGTAAGGTCTGGTCAGAGAAGCCCAGAAGGGTCTTACCAACCTTGATCAGACTTAAATGCTATGATCTAAAGACCAGCATGAAGAAAAGATGTAGTCTTCGGTAAAATATGAATGCCCTGCTTTATCTCTCATTAGGAAGCATGGATGCCACGTAGTGAAGAAGCCCTTGTAGTCAGAAGCTAAGTATGTGTGGACTTTGAGCTCCTGGGAAGCAGCAATAGGACGATCTAGTAGTAGAAGCAGAAAACTGCTTTTTCTTGGTGGCAGGACCATCCTGGGATTCAGGCTAAAAAATGGAACAAGTGCCTCAGGGGAAGTGGTGAGATTTCTGGCATGGCACGGTCCCTGGCTGCATTTTTGTCGGCCTTATTTTGAAGGGTGGTCTTGATTAGAAACCAGACTTAGCTAAGATCTGAACCATGGCTATCAGGGTTGAAGCTGGGCAGAGCAGGAGGGCATGACAGGGCAGGTGGGGGAAGACTGGGATTGAAGAAGAGTCCCATTCACCTGGGTGGAGAGTTCACCCAGCTGCAGGTGCTAGCCCGTGAGTTGGCACCTGTAAGTGCAGGGTTCTGGCATTGTATTCTTTAGTCTCGGATCTACCAGATGAAGTGACTGACTGCCACCCCCTCGGCTCCCCAAGTCAGGGTTCTCTACTTATTATGTTGGGGTATAGGCACTGAATGTGAGGACAGGCAAAGAATCTGGCATTATCAGGCAGGTCCCAGGCCTCGAAGGGGTGCCCAGTGGAACACTAGCACGGGCATAAAGTTCCAAGAAATGCCACCCAAGACTAGGGCTTGGGGACAAGTGAGCTGTTTGGAAGCCTGGGGCTCTGCTTACGTGTGAGGCCAGAGCTGGTTAAACCCCTTCTGCCTCAGCTTAGGGTTAGGCTGGACTGAGTCGCTCCAGCTATGAGGAACTGCGACGAGGCACTCAGAGGCTGGTGACAAGCAAGGAATGCTGCTGTAGCCCTCACGGCTCTCCTCCTTTGGAAGGAGGGACGCCAGATGAGATATAGAACACACAGTTCTATTTCCGTTTCAGAGAAACAACAAATAATTTTTATTACATATCTCAAATATTGCATGAGATGTTTTGTAGTTGATCTGAAATTCAAATTAATTGGGTATCCTGTATTTTTATTTGCTAAATCTGGCAATCCTCATTTGAAGGCGAAAAACAATGCTCCCAAAGAGGCCCTGGATTTCTAAAGCGCCTGCCGCCGGTGCCATCCTGTGCAGTGGAGGGTGATTGAGGCTGGAGTTGCTCTCCCGCCTCCCTGAGCACATGTCCCTTCTGGATCAGTGGTGAGCTGAGGGCAGGAGCTGGAGCGCCTGGCTGCTGCAGTGGGAAGGGGTGTCTTGGCCGAGCAGAAGAAGGATGCCCTGGTGTCCCTCAGGAGGCCAGGCTTCCGTGGGGAGCAGGCCACTGCTCTTTGAAAAAGTGTCCCAAGTGCGGGTGGCATCAGCACGGGACAATGCCCAGCTTCTCACTCTGTTGTTTGATCTCTAGCATGTGCTCTAGTGACTCCTAGGATGTGACTTCTGGGATGTCATCCACCCAGCTGTCAGGGTCACGTATGTTTCTGCCAGGTGAAGGTTCTGTGCTTTGCAGAGTGGGGAAGCCGAGGCTCACAGAAGCACAGGGAGACAAGTGACTTGGTACCATGGGAAGCGCTGATGCTGCAGCTCAGACCTCTGGACCCCTAGGTCAACTTAGAGTCCACAGGCCGGGGCAGTGTTCTGGGTGCTGCTTCTAACTTTGCTGCCAAGGACATTCAGGCAAAGGGATGCCTCAGGATTATCATCTTGTTCCTGCTGGTGGTCCCTTGGAGTGCCATCGGGTAGCTCAGCACTCAGTGGGGTATTTCCTTGGCAGATGGCACATTTGGGTCATCACTAAGGAAATGCTGTCAGCCCAGGGCTCACACGACTGGGGCAGGAAGTTGAGCAACATGTTGTTTTTAAGTTGAAAATGAGAGTTGCGTGGGTGGAGGGGAGGGGAAATGCCCACTAAGCTATTCCTGAAATCTTTGTCACTTGCTGTCACTTTTGAGTACAGGGAAAGACATCCTCTAAGACAATCAATGTGAAGTCTTTATTTTGGTGATTTTGAGCGAGGAAGCAGTGGAAACCCCAGTAGAGGGTGTCCCAGACTCTGAACCCACAGAGACGGTCTCAGCAGGGCAGCAGAGAAGGGGCCTCTGACCCCTGCCCATGCTCTCTGGGCCCTCTGCTTCCCTGGTGTTAGGGTTCTCCCAAGAAACAGAGCCAGTATGAGAGAGAGCTGGACTGGGAGTAGTGGGCACAGCGGACCAAGATGGTGCAGCAAGAAGGCCTGACGGGATGCTCTGTGCCCACTGGGCTAGGCTGCGGTATCCAGTTGCTTGGTGGAGCACCAGGCTAGGTGCTGCCATGGAGGCATTCTCGTTTAAGGCATTGGTTCATGCAACTGCAGGGACTGGCAACTCTGAAATCCATAGGTCCGGCCAGCAGGCTGGAAGGGCAGGTGAGAGTTGGTGTAGTTTTCTGGCAAGCTGAAGCTCAGGGATTCTGTGTTGCAGCCTTGAGGCAAAATTCCTTCTTTGGGAAACCTGAGACTTTGCTCTTAAGTCTTTAACTGACTGGGTGAGGCCCACCCATGTTATGGAATGTAATCTGCTTGACTCAAAGTTTATTAACTGCAAATGGTAATCACAGCTAAGAATGCCTTCACAGCAGCATCTAGGCTGGTGCTCCACCGAACAACTGGGCACTGCAGCCTAGCCCACTGGATGCAAAACATTCCCCAGCATGCTTTCCTGTGGCACCATCTTGATCTGCTGTGCCCGTTACTCCCTGACTGTTGCCTTAAATGAGAAGAAAGCCGAGGAAGGGCATAACCACATGTGCCCACAGACAGAAATTTGGGGGCATTGCAGCAGGTCAGAAGGTTTCCACCCTGTTCGTTTCATTGCCTCCATCCAGTGGACCTTCTTGCCCCGAAGGTGTTCTCTCCAAGATGGCGCAGCGTCTCTTGGCCTGATGCCTTTACTTGTGTCTCTGGGAGAGGAACGTCCCCTCTCTGCCTTCTGCCCCTCTCCTCTTTAGTTATAATTTGGTTGTGACTTGCAGGCTGTCTTTCTGGTGAAGTCTCACACAGGGAAGTTCCCCATGGGTGTTGTGCTATCCCCAAAT
Organism: Cheracebus regulus; assembly: GCA_963574635.1. NCBI lineage: Eukaryota > Metazoa > Chordata > Mammalia > Primates > Pitheciidae > Cheracebus > Cheracebus regulus. Next base: position 2,566 of record CAUYQU010067642.1, on the reverse strand, counting down.
GCCAGCAGCTGTCATGGAGAATCCGTCAGCTTCAAGAAGGCTGCACATTCGCTATTTGAAAAAAATAAACTTTTTACTTTATAATGATTTTATAAAGTAGAAATAAAGAGAATAGGGAGTTTCTACACACCCCTCATCCAGTTTCCCCTGAAGTTGTCATCTTAGGTTACCGCGGCACATTGTCACAAGTAAAACAGCAGCACAGGTGCCTCACTGTTCGGATTTTACTAGTTTCCCTCCCGGTGCCCCTTTCTGTTCCAGGAGCTGCTCCAGGCCCCCACTTTGCATTTAGTGCTCCTCCCCTTTCGAGGCAGGTTTCTCTGCCTGCCACTTGCTCCTTCTCACTCTGCCCCTTTCCATTCCTCCCTCTACTCCTCTCCAGTCTGCACGACACTGGCCGGAAGCTCCTGGTGATGCCTGTTCATCTGTGTTCAGAGGCCTAACCCAGGGCTCTCTTCCCTCTTAACATGCTGGGAAGAAGGGAGCTGCCTCGGCCGCTTGGTAAATATTTTACAACAGCTAATGGAATCAAGTTGTTTACTCTGCAGGAAACAGAAAGACATTAGTTAAGGAAAGTAACAAGCTGGCTGTTGCTGATGCTTCAGGTTTAGTGAAAGGCCTGGGAGCTTGAATGATTTCCACTTAAAGATTAGTCATACTGGCCCACAGCTAGAACATCCCAGAAGATTCACTTCTGCTTTTTCTTGGAGCAGGACTCTGGCCACCAAAGCCCCGAGTGGCCAGGACAGGGGAGCAGGGTCTATGTGGCCTCAGACTCACTGGGGACTTGCCAGGCCGCTGCTTAGCTCTGTCCTCTAAGTGTCTCTGTTGCAAACCACATTCCCAGATAGGTTTCTCCTTAGTCTTTTCCTCCTTAACTGACTCTCCCAACTTATTTCCTTTGGGGGCATCCACTGCAGGGCTGTGGACCCCATCCTGAATCTGTGATGCCTGCTCTCTATCAGAACTCCATGTCCCGTACCCATCACCATGTCCCCGTGCCCCTGAGGACCATGCCTTTCTTGTCTATCATGAGAACGATGGCACTCAACACATGACCCAAACAGAGTGGGATGGGACTGTTCACCATGGTCAGAGAGTTTGGGAACCCATGCGTTCCCATCACTGCCCATTGCATTTATTTTCCATTCCTCTGGCCCTCTCATTCCTACTTCTTGGTCCCATACTTTTCCATACTTTGCCCCCCAAGAATTTCATTTCACAGAAGAATGAAATAAAAATGTTTATTATTTAAACCAAGGCACATAAAGGCTGCCGTAAATTGTCTTGATGCCGTTTACAAGCTGTGCATTGTAGTAAACTTTAATGTGAAGTCAGAAGGGAATCAGTGAGGGAGGGCTGAGCAGAAGCCCCCAAAAAGGGGAAATGGATTTTACAGACTACAGATTTGTGGTTGGGTCCCCTCCTTCTAGCCAGGCCACTTGCCTGCTACTCTGAGAAGAGCTGCCTGCCTTGGTCCTTCCTGCTTTTCCCTGTGGCTTCTTCTCCTACCTCCCAGTCTGACATCTCCCCCAACCTCTGACCTCCACCCTTACCCCCTGCCATACACATCATAAGTCTTGGTATTCTCCATCGCCTGAGGGCCAGCAAATGAGCTTTCAGGATGTTTCCATGCTCTGGCCTAGAAGGCACACTGGCCTGGCTGTCCCCTGGTGACCAGGGAGCCCAGCAGCTGAACCAGCTCAGCTCTGGCTTGGAGCATTCAGGAGCCCTGAACACTGGACTGGACTTTGGAGATGGCCGAGGAGCCTTGGGTCATCTTTCCAGATGGTTTTGAGTGGAAATCATTCCTGCTTTGGGCATTTAATAAGTGTGAACTTGCATGGGATACCATAGAATGCACTGAAGACACAGAGCCCACCCCTGAATAAGGGGAGTCCAAGATAGATGACACCAAAGAAGATGGACAGACATCCACATCTGTAGTAGAGCAGATGAGGACTGAAAGGAAAGCATGCAAATAGGTCAGGGTGTTATGCTATAGAGAATCGCTGGATAAAATACACGTTATGGAAACTGGAGGGACTTGCAAGGCAAGAAAGGGGGGTTTCTGAAGGCAGTGTGCTCTTTCCCTTGTCATTCACGAGGAAAAGCTGGTTGGACAGGGCAAGGGGGAAGGAATGGAGGTGGGACTGAAGGTCGGAGGGGACATTTGGCCAGCAACGGGCCCCTGTGGGAATGAGCAGGTCAGGCAGAGGGCACTGGCTTGAATCCTGATGAGTGGTGGGGAAGTCAAGTTCAGTCCCTGATCTCAAGGATGTGGGGCACTTCTCTGGGGTTTGGGATACAGAGTTGACCTGGCCTACAGTGAAGAGAGCAATGACAGCAGCACAGAGCAAGGAGATCACATAGAGCTCCTGGCACATCATGTGGGCAAGGGAGAGAGGCGAGACGTGGCTTCAATGGGCAGCTCAGCCTGGAGGGGTAATGGCAGAACTCTACAGAAGTATGCTGAGGTTGCTGCTACGGGGAGGCAGGGGAGGAAGGAGTGGGAATACAGAGGCAGGGGAGGCAGGAGGGGGGTGGGGAGGAAGGAGCGGGGGCG